>SJXQ01005870.1:78172-90078 GCA_006408695.1 Aepyceros melampus | reverse complement strand
CTGGATTTAGAAAAGACAGAGGAACCAGAGATCAAATTGCCAACATCCACCGGATCATAGAAAAAGCAAGAGAGTTCCAGAAAAACATAATTTCTGCTTTATTGACTATGCCAAAGTCTTTGAATGTGTGGATCAGAACAAACTGTGGAAAATTCTTCAAGAGATGGGAATACCGGACCACCTGACCTACCTCCTGAGAAATCTGTATGCAGGTCAGGAAGCAACAGTTAGAACTGGACATGGAACAACAGACTGGTTCCAAACAGGAAAAGGAGTACGTCAAGGCTGTATATTGTCACATTAAGGCTTGTTTAACGTATATGCAGAGTACATGATGAGAAACGCTGGGCTGGATGAAGCACAAGCTGGAATGAAGATTGCCAGGAGAAATACTAGAACCTCAGAAATGCAGATGACACCACCCTTATGGCAGAAAATGAAGAGGAACTAAAAAGCCTCTTGATGAAAGTGAAAGAAGAGAGTGAAAAAGTTGGCTTAAAACTCAACATTCAGAAAACGAAGATCATGGCATCCAGTCCCAACACTTCATGGCAAATAGATGGGGACACAATGGAAACAGTGACAGATTTTATTTTTGGGGCTCCAAAATCACTGCAGATGGTGACTGCAGCCATAACATTAAAAGACGCTTGCCCCTTGGAAGAAAAGCTATGACCATCCTAGATAGCATATTAAAAAGCAGAGACATTACTTTGCCAACAAAGGACCGTCTCGTCAAAGCTATGGTTTTTCCAGTGGTCATGTATGGATGTGAAAGTTGAACTATAAGGAAAGGTGAGCACCACCAAGAATTGATGCTTTTGAACTGTGGTGTTGGAGAAGACTCTTAAGAGTTGCTTGGACTGCAAGGAGATCAAACCAGTCAATCCTGAAGGAAATCAACCCTGAATACTCATAGGAAGGACTGATGCTGAAGCTGAAACTGCAATACTTTGGCCACCGGATGCAAAGAACTGATTCATTTGAAAAGGCTCTGACACTGGGAAAGACTGAAGGCGGGAGGAGAAGGGGACGACAGAGGATGAGATGGCTGGATGGCATCACCGACGCCATGGACATGAGTCTGAGCGAGCTCCAGGAGCTGGTGATGGACGGGGAAGCCTGGCGTGCTGCAGGCCATGGGGTCGCAGAGAGTCGGACACAACTGAGCGACGGCCCTGAGCTGAACCACCGGGCCACCAGGGAAGCCCCTGACTGCACTTCCATGAGGTCCCGAGAGTCATCAAATTCACAGAGACAGGAAGCACTCACGGAAAGGCAGCCTGCAAGGGCACGGGTGAGAGAGATGGAAGAGCTGGCGCTCAGCTGGAACCGGTCTCCGTCTCACCAGACGGGCAAGCTCTGAAGCAGGCAGCAGCAACGGGTGCGCAACGCCGCCGACGCGCTCAGTGCCCCTGAACTGCGCGTGTGAAGACGGTCAGGACGGCAACTGTCTGCACACGCACACACGTGAAGAACCTTCTGCTTTCAGGGAGTTTACATTCCCCTGGAGCTCCGGGAGAAACTAGGAAGGATGGGGGAAAGGCAATTTTCAAAAGGATAATGATGGAAATTTTTCCAGAGATGAAACAAAACTTAAGTATTCAGATTAAAAAGGGAACTCAGGGTTCTGAGCAAAATAAAGAGAAACACATCAATACCTAAGCACACACTTTTGTGAATATGAAGGACAAAAAGAAAATCTTCAAACCCAAGTCCCCATAAAGATATAAGTTAAGGGACAGACGTCGGCACGAGGACAGGAGCAGAAACACAGGCTTTGTGCGGCCTCAGCTGAGAGGAGCAGATGGCGGAGCCCCTCCAAAGTGCTCAGGGAAGAGAGAGTTTCTCCTCTAAATCATTACCGAGCACAAGCCAAAGTGTATATTCAGACATGCGAAAACTAAGGCAGTTTAATACGCATATTCCTTTCAGAAGAGAGATGCTAAGACATACTAGAGCAAAACTACAAACCCAGAAGGAGGAAACAAACAGGGTGCAGAAAGTAAGTGGGCAGTGGATTTAAAAACCGTGAGGCTTCCTTTCTCACATTTACTTACACTCCTCATAGAAACCCCAACTAACATGACCGTCAAGAACTTCAGGGACTTCCCTGGCGGCCCAGCGCTTAAGAATGTGCCGGGCAGCGCCGGCGACGAGGGCTCCATCCCGGGCCGGGAACGAACACCCAGCATGCCGTGGGCCACCCAGGCCCACGCAGCCACGTGCCTCAGCCAGGGCCTGTGCAACGCAACAAAAGATCCCCCACGACGCAGCACGGGTCTGACGCAGCCAGATAAGCAAGGAGTATTTTCAGAAAGGAATTCCAAACGAAGGGTCGACCCACAAGGACAAAGACAACAGAGGAGTGAGCCAGGAGCACGAGCGTGGCGAAGCTGAAGCCAAGAGTCACCTCTCAGGAGGCAGGCCGCCGCTGCTGCAGGAAGAGAGACTCTTGAGAGTCCCTTGGACTGCATGGAGATCCAACCAGTCCATTCTGAAGGAGATCAACCCTGGGATTTCTTTGGAAGGAATGATGCTCAAACTGAAGCTCCAGTACTTTGGCCACCTTATGCGAAGAGTTGACTCATTGGAAAAGACCCTGATGCTGGGAGGGATTGGGGGCAGGAGGAGAAGGGGACTACCGAGGATGAGATGGCTGGATGGCATCATGGACTCAATGGACGTGAGTCTGAGTGAACTCCGGGAGTTGGTGATGGACAGGGAGGCCTGGCATGCTGCAATTCATGGGGTCGCAAAGATTCGGACATGACTGAGCGACTGAACTGAACTTTTATTTATTTATTTTTGGCTCTGCTGGGTCTTCCCTGTGATGGGGGCTTTTCTCTAGTTGTGTTGAACAGGGTCTACTCTTTAGTGATAGTGAGTGGGCTACTCACTGTGGTGCCTCCTCTATTTGCAGAGCACAGACTCTAGCTAGGTGTGCTGGCTTCAGTAGTTGCGGATCCCAGGCTCTAGAGCACAGGCTTAATAACTGTGGCACACGGGCTTATTTGCTCTGCGGCATGTGAGATCTTCCTGAACCAGGGATTGAACCGCTGTCTCCTTTATTGGCAGAGAGATTCTTTACCACTGAGCCACCAGGGAAACCCCAAGACATTTTCTTTTTTTTCAAGAAACTCAGAGACTCAGAGCAATAATGGATGGTACAACAGTCCTGGGCAAGATAAACCCAGAAGTGTAAGAAATTGCTCTCCCTGGAATAGGTGTATGGGATGGGTGATTAAAGTAGGAAAGCGCGTGTCAGAGCTCCGGGCCCTGTGCAGTGAAGAGGTGTTGAGCAGGTGGAGCGGGGATCCTAGAGGGCACAAGGATGTTTCAGGGGAAGGAAAAGCACTTGCAAAGGCTAGCCAGCCACTGGGGGGTGGGTTGAGGGTACAGAGCATGTGTCTGTGGCTGAGAAGGTCTCTGGGAGTAGGAAAAGTCTAGGGGGATGAGGCAGGAAATGCAGTAAGGAGGCTGAGTGACTTGGAGTCAGACTGCATCCCAGGGATCACCCAGGGCTTTTGTTCAGGCAGGGTGAGGGTGAGGAGAGTAACGTGTTCACCTTGGATGCAAAGTTTAAAGGAAAGTTGAAAAACAGTCACCACAATCCTTTACCAGTTGCTCTTCAGTCACTCAGTCGTGTTTGACTCTTGGCAGCCCCATGGAATGTGGCACACCAGGCTTCCCTGTCCTTCACTATCTCCTGGAGTTTGCTTAAACTTGTGTCCATGGATGTGATGATGCATGCCATCCAACCATCTCATCCTCTGTTGTCCCCTTCTCCTCCCACCTTCAATTTTTCGCAGCATCAGGGTTGTTTCCAATGAGTCAGCTCTTCGAATCAGGTGGCTAAAGTATTGGAGTTTCAGCTTCAACATCAGTCCTTCCAATGAATATTCAGGACTGACTTCCTTTGGGATCATACCAGAGATCATGGTAAAAAATATCCGTGCTGAGCAACATGGCCAACTTGAAGATGATGTATCTCATTCACTTTATCCTAATTTCAGCCTTGGTTTTGTTAAAAACCCAGATTTCTGGTGTCCACCCTCTGGATCTACTGACTCAGTCTTTCCAGAGAAGGAACTCTGTTATTTCCCAGTGTCCTGGGTGATTTTTATGGTTGTGCTTCTTTTCAGACTTGTCTATGATCATGAAGGCACCTGGTAAAAATCTAGATTCTCATAGCCCTTCCAGACCTTCTGCATCTGAATGAACAGGAGCGGGGCATGTCCAGCCTCCAATAGACATGTTGGAGGCTGATCAAGGACCTTGGGAGCATCAGGCCACTGAAGAAACAGCAAACAGCAATGAATGGCAGGGTGAGTTTCATTTTAATTAAAATTTTTTTTAATTTAAAAATTTTAATAGTGCATTTTGTTTTATTTATTAAAAAAAAAAAACTAAAGCTACCATAACAACAAAGTAACTGGATGGCTCCAATAGCTCATTATTTCAATTTGGTTTATTTATTTATTTTTTTCTTTTCCCAAGGAAGTGAATATTTTGTTCTTCAAAAAAGCCAGTTCACAGCTAATTGTTGCCATTTCACGCCTAGTTTTATTTGACATTGTCAGAGAGATTATTTAAAAGTACTGAAATCCCAGAGGCAGGGTGTGTTGTCTGCCTATGAATTTCAGATTTGGGGAGACAATCCCAACAATCCCAGGCCACAGGCCCTGTTTGGGCTGAGATTTTTCTCTTCTACTGTTCTGTCTCCAAATGGGAAACTGTCCCTGTTGTTATAAGCTGCATGAATATTACATCCTTAGGAGACTCCGGAAGAAAGCCTGAACTCCTACCCAGACATCAAAGCCCTACACGACTGTGCCCTTGCACTCTCTCCAAGCTCTTCCTGCGTTCAGGGCTCCTGCCCTACTAGTGTCCGTGGACCAGCCTTGCCATTGTCTCTGAGCTTCTGCAGCAGTCCTGCTGCTGAAACACCTTTCCTATCTCCTGCTACCTGTCTCTTCTTGCTGCTCCATGCTTAAAACTCCAGTGAGGCCTTTCCTCTCCAAGGAAGCCCCCATGCCACTGAAATGCTGCAGCCGCTCCTCCTCCACCCTCTGAAGTCTACCACTCCCTCTGGCACTTGTGCTTTTATTTTTTCTTGGTGTTTATCAAACCTTGGAGGCCTCCTCCTTCCGTCTGCATGCTGGGAGTGTTCCTCCTAAAGCTAACAGATTAATCCAAAAATGTGCTAGAGTCTGAAAGCTTGGATCCGGGTTTCAACTCCATCTCTTCTGAGCTTGGGTGACCTTGGATGAGTCTTTTGCCCTTTGATGTTTTGGGACAAAATATAGTTACCTTGGTAGGGGTTGTGAAGGGCAGAGGAGATGGTATAAATTATGGGGGTGGGGCATTGCAAGAGCAAGGTTATTATTATTCATCATACAACACAGTGAGCCTTCACTGAGGGCTGGTGGGCATCTCCCAAGGCTTCCCGTGGACCTCAGTCCCCAGTGAGCCCTGAGCGACTGCCTGGCGGTGGACTTGCCTCCTCGTCCAGCACCCCTGCTTCTTCAGCAGTTGGCTGTGGTTGTGATCTTGGCCGTCTGCTGCTTCCAGGAGGAGGGGAAACCTAGGGTAGAAATGCTTGGAAGGGGTTCCTTTGTCACCTGCTTTATCCCAACATTAGAAATTTCATAAGAACTGAAAATGAACTGGGGAAATTTTTTTTAAAATTCTCTTACCTCTGTCTTTAGCATTTAAAGGAAGGGTGAGAAACATGATTTTTGTGGAAGGGCGCGTAGGGGCTGCGTTTTCTAAGCTGCTGCTCGGGGTGAACACATTTCGGGGAACCTGGTCCTCCCCCCACAGTGCTGTGTTAAGAGGGACTGACATCTCTTGTAGCCACACGGCCCGTAGGGACGTGGGAGGCGCTGCGAGGCCCTGGATGGAGGATGGATGGGGGGAGCCCGACTCTCAGATACGATGCAAGACTCTCGTGTGTGTTCTGGTGCTGGCTGCTGGCGTGAGCTGAACAGATTCGGCTCGTGGTTTCATCTGGGGAAAGACAGAATCAGGAGGGGCTTGTTTCTTTGTGTTCGGAGCCTGCTGGTGAGCACGGATGGAAAACTCAATTATCAGTGAGGTTAGGGGCAGGGCGGGAGGTCAGGGCCTCCCTGCCCGCTCTTCCTCTGGGCGCTGAGAGAGCGGCTCTCCTTTCTGCAGCTCTGGGAGGAGGATGCATTGATCAGGGTCAGAGGTCATGTGTCATCAAAGGCGGGCCAGGAATAAAGGGAGCCCTTCCCCAGGATTCTAGAGTGGCCCCCAAAACCCAAGACCATTCACTCCCTTGGTAAGCTCAGACTGCCTTATACGCAAGAGGACCAGAATTCTGATTATAAAATTGACAAGAAAACATTTCTTTATCCTGGGATGGCTTTCAAAGACTTAGGATTTGCAGGGGGAGGGGTTGGAAGCATTCTTTTTCTGGCCTCCTCAGCCAAGAATTCAGAACCCTCTGGGGGAGACACTACACATGTCTTCCTTTTTTGAGGAAAAAAACAATTCATTAAAAAGTTCTTTGTATGAGTCTGGACACCTCAAAGATAGGACCTTAGCCACCCTTGTTTCACACTTATCTTTTCCCATGGGAATATTTCCTTTCTAGACAGAGAGGGAGAAAGAAAAAGCAATCCACACACAATAATTTGCAAGTTGGAAGTTAAATTTGAACAATCACATGGCCGACAGAATATGCAGAAAAATCGTAAAGGTAGAAAGACAAAAAGAAAGTCCACCAAAGAGACAGGCAGAAATGTAAACAATAGATGGAAAGAAATTCACAGAGAGAGTTCATGCCTGAAATCAGAGGAAGAAAATAATTCCATATAGACAGAACAGCTCTAACGGATCACGGACAGCTGATTTAAAATGTAACAAACATTCCCGAATGCAAGATTTGGGACTGGAGCGGACAAGAGAGTTTCCCAACAGCTATCCCTATATATTTTCAGCAACAATTTCTTCTTTTTTACAGCAAAGCAGTGGAAAATGAATGAAGGGCCCAACTGTGATCTGCCTACTTTTCCAGTTGTCAAAGCAAACTGGATGCAAAGAGGACAGTTGACAACATACGAGAGCAGGTTTGCATTTCAAGAGCAGGTCTGACGCCCAGCTGAAGCATAATTTTAAAAAAGCAGTTGCGTCCCCCTTGCATAGATGCTGTTGTATATACTGTATAGATACATTATACAAATGTGGCTCAGTGGTAAAGAATCCATCTGCCAATGCAAGTTCGGTCCCTGGGTCGAGAAGATGCCCTGGAGGAGGAAATGGCACCCCACTCCAGTATTCTTGCCTGGAAAATCCCATGCATAGAGGAGCCTGGTAGGCTACAGTCCATGGGGTCGAAGAGCTGGACATGACGTAACGGACTGAACAACAGCAACAATCAAGGCATTAACAGGATTCTAGCCTGAGAGAGTTGGCCCATATTCCATAAATGAGCCCAAAATGTACTTCAAGGTTTCAGAAAAATTCAGCACCAGGATAATGTGCATAAAGCACCGTGTTCCTGCACCTCTCTCCACTTAATGTCGGTTAACTTGAAGAACCTGGTGCAAATGACGCCTCCTCTAGAAAGCGGTTTCCATCGCCCTGTCCCTCCACGGCTCCTCTGTAGACGGCTCTGTCTAGGACTGCTCAGTGCCGGTCCCTCCTCGCCGGGTCTGGTCAGTTCTTGATGAGTCCCTTGCTCTTGTGTCATCACCCCATCAAGTTTGGAAGCTTCTGGCCAGAGATCATGGTGCAAATCTGGGGACTTGGGGCTTTGCTGGGTTATATCAATAGTAGGTCCTCTGTGACGGACCTCTGTTGACTAATTAGAAGAGATGCTGGCCCCATCTGGAGATCAATAATTCTGAATGGAGTCCATTTCCTATTCCTGTTTATCTTGCGAGTCAGATCAAGAATCCATTGGAGTCATAGCGTTTATTCATGGAAGGGCTAAGACAATCAGTGCTGCTGCTCACTCAGTGTGGTGTTTAGCTAAACTGGTTCTTGCCCCGCCCCCCTGCCCCACCCCCCCACTGACATATTAAGACTTTCTCAGTGAAGGAAGCAGGATATTGATGGATATTCATCTGCAAGCTCCTTATCCCTTGGTAGACTGGTGACTACTGTTTTTTTTTTTTTAATGGAGTTTATTTTTAAAATATTTTATTTACTTTTATTTTGGCTGCTTCGGCTCTTCATTTGGGGCTTTCTTTCATCGCCGCAAGCCAGGGCTACTCTCTAGCTGTGCTGTGCTGGCTTCTCATTGTGGTAGCTTGTCTCGTTGTGGAGCACGGGCTCTAGGGTGTTTGGGCTTCAGTAATTGCTGCACGTGGCCTTGCCTCTATAGTTGCAACTTGTGGACTCCAGAGCTCAGGCTCAGTAGCTGTGGCTCATGGGCTCAGTTGCCCCAAGGCATGTGGAATCTTCCCGAATGGGTGTCCCTTGCATTGCAAGGCGTATTCTTAACCACTGGATCTCCAGGGAACCCCTGGTAACTACAATTTAAGGCACACTGACAAAGAACGTCTAGTCTTCATGTTCTTTGTTTTACTTTGAGGTTGAGAGAGAAGTAACTTGCCCAAGATTTCACAGCAAGAAATGGAGCTCCAATTGATACCTGACCTCCAGGTCTATGATAATAATAGAACAAGAGCAGCGGTGTTGCCCATGACTTCCACACACATTATCACACTGCATCCTGGGCTGGCCTGGGTAGAGCAGAAGCGGTAACTGGAACTGGGTTCAAACCTTGACTAGTTGCTTCCTACCTGAGGCTGTATCCTTGTCTCTGAGATGAGGTTCAGGAGAACATCCAAACTCTTATGGTCATGGAAGACTTTGGGAGACGAGGAATGAAGCATGGCTCCTCAGGCCTCAAGGCTCCACTCTCAATTCTAGTGTCTTCCTCTACTTTGTTTTCAGTTTTAGTATTATTATTTATTTTTGGTTGCACTGGGTCTTTGTTGCTGCACACGGGCTTTCTCTAGTTGTAGGCTCCTTACTGTGGTGGCTTCTTCTGTTGCAGAGCACAGGCTGTAGGTGTGCGGCCTTAGTAGTTGCCCAGACTTAGTTGCTCCATGGCATGTGGAATTTTCCCGGACCAGGGATTGAACTGGTGTCCCCTGCATTGTCAGGGTTCCTATCCACTGTACCATCAGGGAAGTCCAAGTTATTGTTTTTTAATTGAGATATAAACTTCCTTCCCCTTTTTAGTCCCTTTTCTACCCTTTTCCTCTCCCCTTAATTTGTTGCTGACTCAGAGGTCAGCACTAGTGGAGACACTGGGATTCAGTGTTGGAATTTATGGGGTTCCAGTCCTCCAGGGCTCACACCAGCTGGGGCATGCAGACAAGAGAATTAATGATGGGAAAGTGTATCCCTGGTGGTTTGCACTGTCCCTTCACATCTAGGCGACAGCTTCTCCAGCCTTAGGCCTCTCTACGGCTTTATTTAGACCATTGCTCTTCCTGCAAAAGAGCATCCTTCAGCTGTTTGAGGGAGAGGTGTAAACACAGAGAGGAGAGAGACACTCTGTCCCCTGCCCTCCCCGGGGCTCGTGGTCTCCAAGGAGAACCAGAGCAGGACGCAGACAACAGCCTCCAGTCTGCTTTTGGACAATGTAGCTCCCTGCAGGGAGGAGAGGCAGACAGAAGGATTGCTACTCCATGTGAGTCACTTCACTGTCAAGTTGTCAGAAGGCAAGAGGATTCAACTGAGTTTGTCTGGAGAAAGAAGATTCCAATAGGCTAGGGCTGTCTGAAGTCTCATGTTCCCCATGGGTCCTCAGAAGGCTGTTTGATATTGGGCAGGCAGGGGTCCTCAATGGTGGGATAGTGGCTAAGAATCAGAGGCCTCTGTCTACCCAACTTGTGGAAACTTTGAGGGCTGGAGTGTGAGCCTGGCAACCCACCCCACCCCACAGTAGATATAACTTATCAAGTGTCCCCAGCCCCCCACCTCTCCCCTGAGCACAAAAGCCTGTTGTTTGGGAGCTCAGAGAATGGACACAGACCATCCTGTCTTCTCTGTGTCATTAACGTAATCTATTTGATCTTGAGGGTGGTTTTGTTTCAGTCTGTCAAGTCATGTGGGGGAAGGGAGCGGGTGTTTCTTCTGACTTTGAAAAGTAGAGTGAAAGGGTTAAACGTGAAAATTAAGCCCAGGAGGAAATCCATCTCAGGTCCTCTTCTCCTTGTTGGAAAAGAGCTGATGCTTATTTTATAACTATGGGAGTTCACCTATTCTTTGGCATGAAAGTATTTGTTATTATCATTGTTGACAATATCATACTTGCTTACTTTTATATATGGGGTTTCCCAGGTGGCTCAGTGATAAAGAATCAACCTGCCAATGCAGGAGCCACTGGAGACTTGGGTTCTGTTCTTGGGTCGGGAAGATCCCCTGAAAGAGGAAACTGCAACCCATTCCATTATTCGTGCCTGGGAAGTCCCATAGACAGAAGAGCCTGGTGGGCTGCGGTCCACAGGGTTGCAAAGAGTTGAACACGACTGAGCACACAGGCATGCACACATGCTTTTATATCTATACACCTTGCCTCATATTCAGGAGGATTTTGACATACCAGTAAAACAGGTTTGCAACGAATAAAAGAATCAATGGCTAAGACTAAATAAAGACAGAAGGAATAAGATGGCAACAGAGAAAAGATTAGAAGACAGAATTTGCCCTTGGAGAGCCTGAGCAGTAGTCGAATGCGGGCCAGGACTCAGAGCTTCCTAGTAGCCATAGTAATAAGGGAAAGACTCACAAACATGGTTCCCTGCATCAGCAAGAAACAAAGCTACCTTGGCACTTCCTGTGATCCAGAGGCTAATCCCAATGCAGGGAGCCTGGGTTTGATCCCTAGTCAGGGAATAGATATCACATGCCACGAAAACAAGACCCTGTATGCTGCAATGATGACTGAAGATATTGAAAGCTGCAAATAAGACCTGGTACAGCCAAATAAATAAGCAAATACAAAAAAAAAGAGAGAGAGAAACAAAGCTGTCATTGAAAAGAAGGCTTTGTATGATGTATTGAAAAATACCAATAAAATCTTCACAAAGAGTGAGATATATATTGATATTTGGCTCTTTGGGGACTCAAATTCACAAATATTTTTAGAGTAGCATTTGCCAAATTGTGTTCTATGAAACACTGATGGTGGGAGGCATTAAGACATCAACAGGTGTTTCTCAAAAACCATCACAGTGGCTGGAGAAGCATGGTTAATATTCACACTCATTCCAGTCTTCAAAATTTACAATGCACCCACCCTCCTGAGAGCTCAGAGGAGTGTACAGAAAAGAAAGCTGGCACAGACGATCATTTCCCAAGGGCTCTGCTCGGTGAGACCACCCGGAGGTTCTGACCCCGGTTCCAGTCTTCCCCCAGGAGAGACCATACTGGGCCTTTGGAACTTAGTATTTGAGAGAGACAGACCTCTGTGGCCAGCACCGACTGCTCATTCAGGGTAACATCTCTGGCAGCAAACCTTGGTCTCTGTTTTACCACAGACTCTCCCATGCACCCGGGTGAGTGGACGTGGATGGAAGTGGGGAGGAGTGGAAACACCTTTGACCACCTGGGTCCCAGCACTCACAGTACAGTGTGATGAATAAGTAATGTGTGTCTGTGGGGTCTCCGCAGGGACACAGGGCTGGCAGTTCTGGGTAGGCTTCTTGGAGGAAGTGACACTTCAACAGAGATGTAAAGAACTGGCAGAAGTTACATGAAGGGAAAGGTCTGAGGTCCCATTTGGGGCCTGCCTGGCTAGAGCAAATGGGCCGAATTGGTTTTGGGTGGAACAAATGGCGGGGAGAGAGGCAGCTGGTGAGGAAGAAGCAGGAGATAGCCAGCCCGGGTGGCCAGTTTGATTTTTTTTTTTTTTTTTT
>SJXQ01005870.1:63751-77939 GCA_006408695.1 Aepyceros melampus | reverse complement strand
TGTCTTGCGACATGGGGGTGGGGGTGGGGGACACATATGGGCTGGAGACTAGAGCCAGGATTCTGAGCAACTCACTCAAGGCAGTCGCTGCAAGAAAAGGGCAGAGCGCTGGCCCTCGACCCTCAGTTCCAATGAAGACTAGGGGGACATGACAGGCTCTCCCAGCTCCCTGGAGGACTGGTGCTCCCCCGGGCTGGATGTCAGAACAAATTAAGGGCACTGGTCTCACAAGCCCCACCTGGCCAGCAGCACGGTCAAGCCAAGCTGGCAGGAGGGATGTGTCCCCAGCAGCACACTGGACCTTGGCCACTGGCCTTGGAGCAAGAAAGGGTCTCTTGGCCTGGCTTTTCGTGAGCAGTACACAAGAGTACAAGAGACTACAGCAAACAAAGACCCAGGTCAGGGTCACGGTTCGAGGTTTTCTGTGCTCACCAACATGGAAAACAGAAGCTTCGTGCCCAATCAGAATCACGGCTGTTTTACAGAAGCTGCCAGAGGCAGTGGGGATGGGGTTGGCCCACCACATCTTGCGTTTCTATTTTGCTAAGTGTGCTCATAGGATGATCTCATTTGCTTTCTTAGCCCGTTTCAGCTGCTATAATAAAAAGAGACATGGAGAACTTGAACAGCAGACATTCATTTTTCTGAGGTCTGGAGAAAAGGATGTAAGGATGGCAGATTTGGTGTCTGCAGGAGCTTGGCTCCTTGTTAATAGATGGCTAGGCTAGTTGTTGTGGCCTAGTTGTCTTTTTGCTGTGTCCCTACATGGCAGGAAAAAGGAAGGGAGCTCTCAGGGGTGTCTTTTGCAAGGGCACTAATTCCATTCATGAGGGCTCCACCCTCATGACTTAATCACCCCAAAGGCACTATACCGTCATACTGGTGGGAGTGGGGGTGTTGGAATTTCAACGTGAGGCTATTGGGAGGACATAAATATTTGATCTATGTTAAACCTCACAATACCATGTGACACTGGGACTGCTTATTGTCCCATTATTATATGCCATTATCTGGTCTGACTCTTTGTGACCCCATGGACTGTAGCCCACCAAGCTCCTCAGTCCATGGAATTCTCCAGGTAAGAATAGTGGAGTGGGTAGCCATTCCCTTCTCCAAGGGATCTTACTGACCCAGGGATCAAACCCAGGTCTCCTGCATGTGTTGCAGGTGGATTCTTTACCCTTGGAGCCACCAGGGAAGCCCTGTTACCTGAGCAACCTTCCTGAATCTCCATATCTGGGCCAGGTGTGCCCTCTGTTTTTGTTTCCAGGGCATCCCCTCTCACAGCACTTATGCCACATTCAGATCATTTGCTTCATTTGTATTTTTCACTGAAGACAAAAACCTTGCATCAGATCACACATGGACGTCTAGCACCCAGACCTGTGCTGGGCACACCACACAGCAGGGCTTAATCAATATTTGATGATTGCATGAGTAAAAAAGTTTTACTTTCCCTTAGTAAAACAAACAACAACAGCAACAACAACAAACAGACGCTCTGGCCTCAGGAAAGCTTGCTCCACCTCTGGGGCAGCTGGGCTGGTGGATCTAACTGTGGTAAACACACACGTTGGATCCACTGATTGAGACTGACATGCATGGGGGTTTCTGGCATCTGGCCACCAGTCTAAACTTGTTGGGATCCTGGAGCAAGTCGTTATTATGTTGAATTATGCAAAGAGTCAGTGGCTGGAATTCAGTGTAGTGATGATGCTTTGTGAAGGTTGGAGGCATGAGTAGAATTTTTAAAAAACTCACTTATTAAAAAAATATATATATATGTTTGCTACTGAAATGTTGGCAACTCATTGGAAAAGACTCTGATGCTGGGAAAGATTAAGGACAGGAGGAGAAGGAAGTGACAGAGGATGACATGGTTGGATGGCATCACTGAGTCAATGACATGTCTTGGAGCATACTCTGGGAGGTAGTGAAGGACAATGGAAGCCTGGCATGCTGCAGTCCATGGGGTCAGATTGGACATGACTTAGTGGCAGAAAAACAGCAACAGAAGTGGTATAAACACAGATAAGCAAAATGGATAAAATAAATGAATCCACTTTCTATCACTTAGAGGTATTGAGCACCAGTGTCTGAGGCTTACTGGGTATCTCCTCTGTCTCCTCCCAGCACTGTGACTTCAGGGCAGGCTGGCTGCTTACACAGCAGCTCAGGATTCCGAAGTTCCAAGTCTCAAGAGATAGTCAGGTGGAAACTCTATTATCTCTTGTGAGCTTGCCTTGAAAGTCACTTGGCCTCATTTCCACCAGATTCCACTGCTGGGGGCAGTTGCAAACTCCACCTGGGTTTGAGTAGGGATAACATGGACTCCACCACTCCATGGAGGAAGTTTATCATCCCAGGGTAGAAGAAGCACATGGGATGGAGATGTACTTACATGATCATCTTTAAAAAAAAAAATCACTGTTCAGAATGATCTCAGTATCTATTGTTAAATGAGGCGACAGTTATTTCCATCAGAAGTCCTTATTGTCACACTAAAGAAAAAAACTTGACCAAATGATACAGAACCATATCACTTCGTACAATGTGTCTCAGGCTTCTGAAATCTGAGCAGAAGCCCATTTCACTGGTTGCTCACAATATCCTCTTGGAGGTCATCACCCTCATGGAAACTGAAGTCTAGAAGGGAATAAAAAAAGCATTTCTGCAGCGTCAGCCCCTGATGGATCTGGAATATCTAGATGGACTTAAATATCCTTCTTCCGTCCTGGAGGTCTGGCCTGTCCTCCAGGTAACACCACTTGTGATCAAAGTCCTCTCCCAGAAAATTGTAACACTGACTCAGGAGGTAAGACTTCCTTTTTAATGTTTTAACTTTAGTGTGGCCTTCAGTCTTTAGAATGGTTTATACTGAGTAAATATTAACTCAGTGCTGGATGAGCAGGGTTTTATTAGCTGGGGAATGCTTGGCAGAAGGGGCTAGAGGAAAGGGTGGGTTGTCCAGTCCAGCATTTGAAGATGGCACCCAATTCTTCGCTGAGCAAATATCTAATAGCTCTTGAAACTTGCTGGGCAATCTGGGGGGTGGGTGAAGGGGGTAGTGCCTACCTCTTGGTGAAAATATTGAAACCAATCAGTCAATGATGTGGACTCTTGAAAGACCACTGAAGGCCCTTATACCCTTATATTCAGAGACTCTGCTCAATATGTTACATCTACATTTCATGTCACAGGGTTAGTTTTCTGCTATAAAAATTTATATGAACTCTCACAATTTTGCCTTTGAAATTATTTAACTATGGGTAGCATCATTAATTTCAGAGAAGGTAATGGCACCCTACTCCAGTACTCTTGCCTGGAAAATCCCATGGATGGAGGAGCCTGGTGGGCTACAGTCCATGGGGTCATGAAGGGTTGGACACGACTGAGCGACTTCACTTTCACTTTTCACTTTCATGCATTGGAGAAGGAAATGGCAACCCACTCCAGCATTCTTTCCTGGAGAATCCCAGGGACAGGGGAGCCTGGTGGCCTGCTGTCTATGGGGTCTCACAGAGTCGGACACGACTGAAGCGACTTAGCAGCAGCAGCAGCATCCTTAATTTACAGTAAGTTCAATTTTTTCTTAGTCTGTGTGGAAATTCATGCAAAGCCAGAAACTGTAAACTGCACATTGTTTTCTAACGTAATGAAAATTTCACTAGTGATAAATTTAATGATTAAAGAAGTAGCAGATGACATAATGTTACATTTTTAAAGATATTTAATTAAACATTCATTTTGATTTTGCAGTTTTTGAATTGTGTTTGAGAGCATAATTTTTTTTAAAAAACACTTTCAGATATTTGGTAGGACCCTGAAAAGCTTAGAAGCCAGATCCTGTAGCTATGGGCCCTGACAGAGGAGATGATTCTGGTTGCGATGAGGCTAGTTCTTTCTCAATGAGAAGAGCCCCCAGAGTCCCTATGGTTGTGTATTTCAGTTGAAGTTAGCAAGAGAAATCATTCCTCACCACGAGGAATGGGTGATCTCCTTGGGATCAAATGTGTTGCTCTCATGCTGTTCTAGCAGATCAAACTGGGTCGGGAAGATATACAAAAAATTCTGGAGAATCTGAATTCTCCATCGTCAGGTCAGGTGGATCAGTGCTGATGATCAGTTCACATGGATCTGAATGACAGTGGGAAAGAATCTGATGGTAGAAAAACTCTCACAGCAAGAAAATGGACCATTGGAGGGATTTGCCTAAGTTCTATCATGGAATGGAGTGGAGATAGAGAATGAAACTTATTTTGCTAAAAAGCCAAGCCGTGGTGTGGTAGAATCTCTGTTCATTTTGGTCCTCCAACATCTTTTCAGGATATTCTTCCCATTTGGCCAATTGGACCAATGGGACTCTGAAAGGCTAATATTCATTCAAAATGATGCAGGAACAGGAGCCTGGGGTCTGCCTAAATCCCAGGCTCTTCTTTGTCTTCCTGCCATGGTGATGGATAGAAGTGTTTGCAATTTTTGGAGGAAATGAGCAGCATGTTTTGAGGTTTGTGCTTGGAATACCGGTGGGATTAAGGGAATTATAGGAGCAGTAGCTTTTTGGATTTTTCCGTTTGCAGAAACCACAATCCTCTAACAAACACTCAGCATGAAAGACCTGGAGAGAAGTAAATCAAGGGCTTAGAAAGAGGCAATCCAGCCTTTGTCTAGAGTCATGGAGGCAAGAACCCACTTGGTCAAGTCAACAGTACTCATGGAGTATCAACCCATACAGGAGGTCCTTGTATGTCCCTAATGTCTTGGTCTTGGGTCCTCTGTCACAGGTAGAAACAGAAAGGGTGGGAAAGAGCTCTGGCCTGGGAGTCAGAAGAGTAGACTCTGCAAACTCCTCTTCTGTTCTCTGGCTGTGAGGCCTTAGACAAATGAGTGCACCTCTCTGAGCCTCTGTTTTGTTAGATGGAGATGATGATTCTCGCTCAGCCCATCTCCCAGGCCTGTGATATTTCCAAAATCCTTGTGTGAGGACTCATCCCCATGACTTTCAGAGTGGACCCCAATTGAAGGCAGGAGTGGGGTCTTATTTCTCCATCCTCAGCATAAAGCCTGACACAGAGCAGGCAGGCACTTTGTGAGTGTGGGACGAATAAGGCCATAGATTTCTTAAATTCTAGCTGAAACACAATAATACTTCTTTAACTTTTTTTTTTTGTTAATTTTTGACTATGCTTGGTTTTTGTTGCTGCGTGGGCTTTTCTCCAATTGTGGCAAGAGGCAGCTACTTCCAGTTGCTGTGCACAGGCATCTCCTTGTGGTGGCTCCTCTTGTTGCTTAGCGTGGGCTCTAGGGTGTGTGCGCTTCACTAGTTGCGGCTCCGAGGCTCTAGAGCACAGGTTCAGTAATTGTGGCCCTCGGGCCCAGTTGCTCCTTTGCTTTGGGGATCTTCCCACATCAGGGATTAAACCCGTGTCTCCTGTGGGTCCTACATTGGCAGATGAGTATTTTTTAAAATTTATTTTTGATTGAAGAATAATTGCTTTACAATGTTGTGCTGGTGTCTGCCATATATCAACATGAATCAGCCATAGGTGTACACATGTCCCTTCCCTTTTGAACCTCCTTCGAACCTCCTACCCCATCCTGCTCCTCTAGGTCATCACAGAGCACCAGGCTGAGCTATGGCAGGTGGATTCTTTACCCCTGAGCCACCAGGAAAGCCCTATACCATCCTTCTTAATGCTTACGGACCTTCACTGGAATCTTCCTGCTTGTTGCCACTTTCAACGATAAAGGTGGTTTCTTTTCAAAGATTCAAACTCTTCTACACTGACCAGGAGTCCCTTCTTTGAGGTACAAGATGCTTCATTAAGATCAACTTGGTTTGCAAAACAACTTTTTAACTCTTTCTGTGAAAGCTTAATGGATCCTGCTGCCAGCTTCCTGAAAAGAAAGTTTCCCTGTTTTCATTAGAGCTGAGTTTTCACAAATGAATGTTCTCTTTTAATCCATGCCACCAACCAGGCCAAGATCCTTTTAATTCCCAGAACCACAGTGCCCTCGACCATCAGCTCTGGAAGGGCCCTTGGGGGTTATAAATTCTTTCTCTTTTCTTCTAGAGAAGAGTTTGCTGCCTGGTAAGAAGGAACTTGCTTGAGGGCATAAAACAGAGCCAGTTTTGGAGTTCTGTCTAGTTTCTTCAACTCAGTGGAAATGACTTTTCTTCCAGCGTATCTCCGGAGAAAGCCCACGGTCCTTTCTGAATCCACTGGGCCTCCAACGATGGGCCCTGAAGGAGCATCCTTGTCTGATGCTTCCTAGTTCTGCCAGAATTAAGGGTGTTCCCTGGTGCACACTTGCCTGGGCCCACTAGAAGGAGCACACACATGGATGTATTCACAGTCCAGCTGCTGGTGAGAACGGCCAGTGTCTTGCCTGGCCCTGGTGCTCCACAATGTGCTAGGAGGGATTTCCCTCCCTCCCCCAACCATATCCTCTCCGGGCTGCAGGAGAGGATGGGTGCCCCGGAGGTCGCGCCTGAGAATAGTGGCTGATTAATGGCCACGGGGGCGGTCCTGACTGGCCTGAGCAGGACCTTGATCTGGAACACGCGGGGGTTATTGGCTGCAATCACAGATTAGTCAAATTCCCAGCTGGCGTCTCTGAGCGGGGAGTTACCCGCGAAAAGGCCTGCAACTTCCTTCCTCCTTCACTAAAACAGGCCTGGAGGATGAGGCCCTTGTACTGTAATTACACGGAGGCAGGAAGCAAATAACTAAGACCTGTCTCTGAGTGAGGAAGGAAGGAAAACATCCAGGGCTCTGGGGAGCCTTCATCTTCTGTTCTGGAGGCCCTGGAATAATAAGACGCACCGTCTTCTCCGGGACCTTTAAGCCCAGTGCGTAGGTGTTATCGGCCTTAGTCTACAGATAAAGGGATGGCCCGGTATCCATGGCTACGGCGATGCCAGAAGCGGGGTCACCAAAGTGGGACTGATGGATGCCTCCGCCTGACTACAGCCTCCCAGGCCTCTCTACTTCTCTCGTTAACTCAAGGTGCCAAGGATGCCCAAGCAAGGAGGCTGCAGTCTGGCATGCTTTCCTCAACCGTCTGTGCACCCGGGGGCGGGGAGGGCTATCTCCCCCTCTGCCCAGAGGGAGGGGCTCCCTCTGCTTTGCACAAAGGCACGGATTCTGAGGTTCCGAAGACTGCGTCTGCCCCTGCAGGGAAGCCGTCTCTACTTCTCCAGATAGACCAGCGGTGACCTGACATTAGCTGTTATTGCTGTCACATTTCTGGGCCTCAGTTTTTATCTTGAGAAGTGGGACTCCCGCTGTCACCATCCCTGGAAGCTCCCTAGAGCAGGGTGGTCCCCATGGGGCTGTGTGTAAAGGCAGGGTTGATCACCAGATGATTGGGTCCTGGCAGGGGGTGAGGTGACCTGCGCCCTAGACTTTTCCCTCCCTGGGTCCCTGGTACTCCTCCTGGTCATTCCAGTACCGAGGCTGATGTCCGTGAGGGCAGGTTGCCCAGCCTGGACTGTGTTGGGGAGGGCATGGGGGACGGGATCTTCCCACTTGGCTTCCAGAAAGAGCTCCATGCTCAGTGTCTCTGGTTTCAGCATAGGCCAGGAGGCAGCGATGCAGCAGCCCATGGCCCCTTTCCCCCTCAAGGATGAGGCTGTAAAGAGAGGGTCTGCCCTGGCCCTGCCCTTGGCCTCCCCTCTCACCTGCACGACTGGCAGCCCCTGGAGGCACCCTGCCTTTCGTACAGGGTCTTCCCTCTTACAGCTGTCTCCACTCCCTTTCTCAGCCCTGTGTGTGTATGTTGTCACTCAGTCGTGTCCAACTCTTTGTGACCCTATGGACTGCAGCCTGTGAGGCTCCTGTGTCCATGAGATTTTCCTGGCAAGAACACTGAAGTGGGTTGCCATTTTTTTTTCTCCTCCAGGGGATCTCCCTGACTCAGGGATCAAAGCTGCATCTCCCATGTCTCTTGCATTGCAGATGGATTCTTTACCACTGAGCTACCAAGGAAGCCCTTTCTCAGCCCTGCAGACTCCTATTTGTTCTTCAGGACTCCCTGCCTCGCTGGAGTGCACGCACCGAGACCTCCAAGGGTGAGCAATACTCCACTGAGCTGAGCTCAGAGCACCTAGCCCAGGCCTGCGCATAGAAGGTTCTCTGCTTCTGTGTTTTGAACAAGTGCCTGCCTGAGGGGTTCTCACAGGTTCTTGGTGACCTTAGCCTGCTCCCCTTTCCTGTGGGGCTGCAGCTTGCAGGGCCTGGCCCGGGGAAGCCCTCCTTCCCTTCCTCACGGGCACAGGCCCATTAAGCCACCATCTTCTCTCACCTCATTATCACCTTGGCCTGGGGTACGCAGGGAGGCCTGAGCCCCTGGGGATCCAGGGCTGTCCCCTCTGCCTTCCCACTAGAAGTGTTGCCCTGGGAAGGTCAGATAGAGAAAATCCCAGTGCCTAGGGGGGAATGTCTTCCCTGTTGGTTTGAAAAAGGCCATCTCTCCTCAAACTCATTATACTCACCCCAGGGAGCAGCAGGAGCCCTGGGCCAAGGCACCTTCGGGTGGCGGCTTCCCAGAGCTCCTGTGGCCTTTATCTCTGCGGCTGGGAGATAAGACCCCAGGGCTTGGCTCTCGTGCTGAGCGATGGATGGGGGAGCAGGAGCCATAAAGCGGGGCGGGACTGACACTTTAGGATGGGATCCTGGGAAGCCTAAGCTTTGAACTCTGCCCTCGGAGGGGAGGAGGCCTTTATGACCAGGCTACTCCAGGGCTGGTGAGACAGGAGGGCTCTTAGGGCGGGCTTGAGGCCCCGGTCTGCAGGGTGAGACTCCAGAGCCCAGGGAGGTGGGACCAGTGGCGGAAACGGCTCCATCCCGATTTATGGACTTGTAAACGACACCATTAAGAGGAAGCCCTCACCTTGGCTGGAAACAGCTGTGTGAGCCCGCAGTAAAGCTGGCAGCCGGCCAACCAACGCCTGGCGTCCCTGGGTGGGGGGAGGTGGCGGGGGTGGGATATAAGGCGGTGCCAGGGACCCCAACACCCCTACCTCCCAGCTGTGCTGTGGGACTTGAGTTGCGACATTCATTGGATGGGGGCTGATTAAGGAAATAATGACTAAATATTCTCTCCCAACTCCCCAAAAGGACAAAAAAATTGCAGAAATCTTTGAGTCATCCTGTTCAAAGTCAGCCCTGAGAAATGACACCAAGAGGAAGCGCAGGTCCCCAAAAAAACAAGTGGTGGTGGGGGGAGGGGCTTAGAGTTGGCTGCTTATGGGGCCAAGAGATGAGCCCCTGAGCCTCTCAGGTGTCAGATCTGCTTTTATGTGAAAGCAGCCATAGCGATGCCCTTCCAAGGGTGGCCGCAATGATTTAGCGAGAGAAAGGAGAATGACTGGACTTTTGATGTGCTCAGGAAGTGAGGGATCTTGGGCTTCCCCAGGGGTCCAGTGGCTGCTGAGCTCCCAATGCAAGGGCCAGGGTTCAATCCCTGGTCAGGGGTCTAGAGCTCGCATGCCGCAAGTGAAAGAGCCTGTGTGCCACAACAAAGATCGAAGACCCCACGTGCCTCAGGGAAGACCCAGTGCAGCCAAATAAATAAATAAATAATATTAAAAAAAAAAAAGAAGTGAGCAATTGTTTTCTCTTCAGATGACAGCAAGACAAAATGGAAATGTGGGACCTGGGCTCTTTTTCTGTGTATGTTCCCATGGAATTAGCTAACATGGCAAAACCGAGACAAGACTCCCAGCTGCCTGAGAGCAGGGACAGCCCTGTCTGGCTCAGTTTTATTTGCTCAGTTGCTAATAAAAAATCTGGTCTGGAACATGGAGAATGCGTTCAGTAAAGGTTTGGTGAATGAATAAAATAGGGAGCGAAGGGAACAAGGAAAGGTGGGAGGGAAATAAAGTTATTTTTCCCCTGATTCAGACTAGGAGTGGGAACCCAGAGGAAAGAAGAGACATTTGCTGGTCCCCACTCTGATCCAATACATCATAAAGCTGGCTTCTCACAACCAGCAGGGCCCTAGGATAACTGCCTAAGTGCTCTCTTGTTAAAGAACAGGTAGATTTGCACGTTTTGTGGGCATGTTATTTACTCTCTGCAAATAACTTCTGTGTCCCCTGTTTTCGCCTCTCAAATGATGAGATTTAAATGAGATAATGTGAGTAAAGCTGTGAACACAGTTATTGGGAAACAGTAAGTGTTCAATACATGTTGGATATTATTAGACTTCAGGATGGAAGACCTGGCTCAGCATCGTTAAATAACTTGGCCAATTCACAAAGCTACCAAGTGTCACAGCCTGGATTCCCACTTGGCTGTTAAAGCTCCTGCCCTGGATTCTGCCAGGTTCAGGAGCTGATGAGACACCAGAAGGGGTGATGCATGGACTACCTCCTCCCCCTCAACTAGGTGGTCTAGGAATTTATCATCAGATATAACTACCAAAGAATTCTTTTGCCATATAATTTACAATCTGAGGTCCTAAAAACACTGGGGCCATGAGAATCCTTATCTTGGCAGGAGAAATACCTTCATTCATTAAGCAGCCACCAAGCAGGTAAATAAACAAACACAAACCAAAAGGAGACAAGATATCAGGCAAACATTTCCAGAGCCCTTGCTGGGCAGGCCTGACCCAGGAGATGCGGGGACTCCACTCTCCCCAACTCCACCACACGGCCCTTTCGCCCTCCCACCTCTCTGGGGTCAGTGTTTGCTCTTCACTGACTGTGGGGAGTGGACGGTCCTCAGTGTTGTGTGTTGCAGGAACATTAGTTTCATAAGATGCATGCCTCTGAGGGACTTTGAGTTCAGATAAATTTGGGACAAATTGTGTTACACACACAATGACTTCATTCCTGCAGGGTTTTCCCTGAGCTTTTATAGGCTCTCTGAACTGGAGACTCCATTGGGGCTGAGCTGGCCTCTGTGGTGCCCCAAGTGCAGATGACTAGGAAAGCCTTCTGTTCTATTTTTTTCAGGAACCACCTATTAATATGCATTAACCCTGGGCAGAAGTCTGGGGAGGCTCCTTAGCAGGGAAAAGATGGGGACATAGGCTTTCTAGGAGGCCCTCCTGGCCCTTCCGCAGGCAGTGGCCCCAGCATCCCTTTGGCATGCCTGGAAGATGGCAAATCTCTTTCCCAAAACTCTTGGGAACGCCTGGGATGCCATACTGCCTTCCATCTCTGGGCATCAGTTTCTTGTCTGTGTAACAGGGAAACAGGATGACATGCGACATTGCCCATCATCTGTAATTCTTTAATGATCCCCAGCGAAAGGGATTCCTCAACCCAGGGATTACCAGGGTGCCTCTGCGTCTGAGAGTCTAGTGTGATTTTTGCTGTGGCTTCAGTATTTTAAAACACTTTGGGGGTTTACCACATGCTTATGTAGCTCTTACCACATGTCAGGCTCACAGATGTTGACTCATTTGATCCTCACCCCAATGTCAGTATAGGAAGTCACCTATATACATCCCCTTTGTACAGATGGGGAACTGAAGCCCAGAAGGAATTGGAATCTGAGCAGCCTATCTCCAGCATCGGTCCACGCTTTGCTGTCTCCTCTGAAAAATTGACCCAAGTGAAACGTGTTTCAAGCTCCCAAATGGCTTTCCATCTTTCCAGGAAGGATGGAATAAAGGCGGTAGAGAAGAAAGAAGGCTAATGTGTAGAAAACGGAGAAATGTTGGAGGGAAACAGGGCAGGAGGATTTTGGGATCTTGGCTGTCTTTCTATTTGGGCCAAAAAAAAAAGAGGGCGTTTGGGCACTTTTGCTAGAATTGGCTCAGCCCCTGATTCACCTAAGATTCTGGTTTCTCTCTGCCTGGGGTACCGCCACTGCTCGTGACTTCCTGGCGATGCATCTAACAATTTCACACACTTTTCATTCCGTCTTGGGAAGTACCTGGCAGATATTTACAGCCTGGACCTGCGAGTCCTGTTCTGGGTCCCAGATCAGCAGAGAAAACTCCAGAGAGACAGCTCACCTGTGTTTTGGCCATACCTGCCACATTCCATTCTTCAGGTCTTAAAAGCCTCCTATTCTTTTACAAATCACTGGTTCAGGCCTAAATTATCCAGATAATGGAGCCACCTGGCCCGTCATTTTGTTGGCATAGACACCGTTTCTGTGTATCTGAGAATATTCTATCTGCCGCGGAGTTTCTTCCAAAGGCATTATTTCTAACCTTCTTTAAGAAACAAATTTCCTGTTGCCATGGAGATCAGTTTTTTTCGGCTAATTTGCTCAGGCTCAGAAGCCAGGGCTGAAAGCCGGTCTCTCCTGTTCCCTGATCCTCTACCCTGGAGAGTCCTGGGTTTTCTTCCTCCCAGAGGCTCCCAGACCCTAGCATCCTCTGAATAAGGCAATTCAGCTGATGGTCACATTTGGCTTCAAATTTTAAAATCCTTGACATCATGTATACAGACACTGTTGTTTTGTCTTAATGCAGAAACATAAAATAAAGATCCAGGGTGGCTAAGTTTTGTAAATACATGCCTTCTGGAATCTGTTTGTGAAGGATTAAAATGAGAGATTTCAGAGCTAGAAAAGACTAGAACATTCAGACCGCAGAAAAGGTGCTTCTTGGGCATAAACCTGGCCCCCGCTGAGGTGGACCAGCGGAGGCAGAACAGGACACACACTTTGCCTCCAGGGAGGTTGCAATCTGGTGAGAATTAAATTGCTTCAGAGCTCAGAGGGATCTCAGCAAGCATCTCCTGTAATACTCTAATTTTACAAATTGGGAAATTAATCTAAATTCTCAGAGCCAGTCCTCGGGAGATTTTTTTAAAACCGAAGTCTTAACTCGCAGTCACTTGGGACAAAGCCTTCTTAGACCCGGACCCCACATTGCCCCCCTCCACCTGTCCCACTGACATACTCTGCTCTCTGCAGATGCTACGTCCAGTTTCTCACCTCCGTGTCCTTGCATAGTGAGGTCCCACTCCCTGGATGCGCTTTCACCTCACTGGACATTTTTTGCTATCCTTCGAAGTGACTTAGCAGCAGCAACAGCAGCAGCAGCAAGGCTCTCCACAAGTGATGCCTTTTCTGGAATTCTCTAGGCTGAGTCAGGCATCTTCTAGAGCCTGTCACACTGCTGCAATTGCTTGTGTGTTTGACCTTCTTGTCTGGTGGACAGTGAGCCCCTTGGGATGGTGTTCAATTCCCCTCTGTGTTAGAGTGCCTCTGGAAAGACCGGGCACAGAAAAAATGCTAATAAGTAACTGAAGACATCAAGGATCCCAACAGCAACATGTGAGAGCCTCCCAGGCACCAGGCACTATGTCCAAGTGTCTTAGTCCATCCTGGTGGCTATAATAGCTACCACAGACCGGGTGGCTTATAAACAGCAGAAATGAATTGCTCACAGTTCTGGAGATTGAACGTTGGAAATCAGGGTGCCAGCATGGTCAGGTGAGGTCTCTTTTCCAGGTCAGACAGTGGATTTCTGTCTGTGTCCTTACATGGTAAAATGGGTAAGGGAACTCTGGGGAAGGGGTAGGGCATCTCTTTTAAAAGGGCATATATCCCCTTCGTGAAGGCTCCATCCATCCTCATTGGCTTAAGCACCTCCCAAAGGCCTCTGCTACAAATACCATTGACTTTGGGGGTTAGGATTTCAGCATGTGAGTGTCGTGGGGACACAGACATTCAGACCCTGGCAGATTCACTTAACACTCTCCCTGATCCTAGGAGGTGGTATGGTTATTATTGGTTTTCTGTGAAGGACACTGAAACACTGAAATGACTTGCTTAAGCTGCCCAGCTGGAGACAGCTGACATGTGGATCCAAGTCCTGGTAATATGCCTTCAGATATTCTACTTTTAGCAGCTACTCTGGACGCCTTTCTGATCAACACACAGTCCTCTGCTCTAGGTATAAATCTTATTTTGCGGTTGAGGAAATGGGCACTTAATGATTGACACAAGGACTAGTCCAAGGTCACACAAGCTGGGATATCTGGCTTGGAAGCAGATGGTCTTGTTGCTTCATTATACGACATCTAAACTGATGTGTGAAATGACATGGCAGGGACTGTAAATGTTTTAGGGACAAATTTAGAAAACTTTCTTATTTTCCTTTACAGTCTCTGCTGTAAGTAAATACTTCAGTTCAGAGCTAGTTCCCACTCTATAGTACAGAAAACCCCACAGCCTTTCTATTCTTTGTGTATCTGAGACATGGAACTAGA
>SJXQ01005870.1:3188-63618 GCA_006408695.1 Aepyceros melampus | reverse complement strand
TGTGTGTCTGAGACATGGAACTAGAGTGAGTTGGGGTGGCGGGGTGGGGGTGGGGGAGAGGTCAGCCCTCTCCATCAGATGGGACTGTCCCTGAGACCAAGAACACATGGATTTTATCTTGATTCTGTTCAGTCAGTTCAGTTCAGTCACTCAGTCGTATCTGACTCTTTGCCACCCCATGGACTGCAGCATGTCAGGCTTCCCTGTCCATTGCTATCTCCTGTAGCTTGCTCAAACTCATGTCCATTGAGTTGGTGATGCCATCCAACCATCTCATCCTTTGTCATTGCTGTCTCCTCCTGCCTTCAGTCTTTCCCTGCATCAGGGTCTTTTCCAACGAGTCAGTTCTTCATATCAGGTGGTCAAAGTATTGGAGTTTCAGCTTTAACCTCAGTTCTTCCAATGATTATTCAGGACTGATATCCTTTAGGATTGACTGGTTTGATCTCCTTGCAGTCCAAGGGACTCAAGAGTCTTCTCCAACAGCACAGTTCAAAAGCATCAATTCTTTAGCGCTCAGCTTTTCTTTATACTCCAACTCTCACATCCATACACCACTCCTGGAAAAGCCATAGCTTTGACTAGATGGATATATGTTTGGAAAGTAATGTCTCTGCTTTTTAATATGCTGCTAGGTTAGTCATAGCTTTTTTTCAAGGAGCAAGCATTTTTTAATTTCATGGCTGCAGTCGCCATCTGCAGTGATTTTGGAGCGCAAGAAAATGCTGATCTGTTGGTTCTGTTACTACGATTCAAATAATACCTGAATGAGGTCCTATCACTTGGATTTTCAATCAATAGAATAAATAGAAAGGAATTAATCCTCTCCACTTGAGAGATGAAGATGCTGGTACCTGTCTATATCAAGGCCTCCAGGAAGACCCAGGTGGTGCTAGTGGTAAAGAATCTGCTTGTCAATGCAGTAGATTCAAGAGATACGGATTAGTTCCCTGGGTCAGGAAGATTCCCTGGAGTAAAGAAATGGCAACCCACTCCAGTATTCTTGCCTGGAGAATCCCCCGGATTGAAGAGCCTAGTGGGCTACAGTCCATAGGGCTCACAAAGAACTGGACACAACTGAGCATACATAGCATAGCATCCATAGGGAGACCCAGCTACCTGCAATGTGACCCTGGTATGTGATGCTCCTTTTAATTGCTAGGGGATTGGGAAATCTTTCTAGCTTGGAAGAGGGGTGCTGGCTGGAGGAACTGTTAGGGTGATTGTGCTGTGGGTGCCACCTTCTCCTGGGGGCTCCATTTGTCCAGGTCAGGCTGGTCACTGGGTATTGCAACAATGGCTTCAGAAGAGAGCTGGCCTGAATCAGGCACCTCCTTCACTTTGTGTACAGTGGAAACACGAGGGAAATATCAACATGCTGATGACCTTGGGACTACACTGACCAGCTAGTCTTCCTGGTCATCCCTTGTTTTGCCCTAACGGTCATGTTTGGTCCTGTTTGTTTCAGCCTTCAGCTTTCAATGCCCTTTTCACTGGGCTCCTGGAGACCCATCACTGTATGACTTTGAATCATCACATAACCACTGGCACTGCCTGCAGCGGGCTACAGATGGACTCTAGTTAATACTCACAAGTATTACTGGCAAAGCAGGGTCAGTCCACACTGTGGCATCATACCCAGCAGATGGGTTTGCTGGTGCTGGTCTAGGCCCAGCCAAATCAGGAGACCCCAAATGGTCAGGATGATAGGTTATCAGAGCATTGCCGCAGACCACACAGACAGCTGCCCAGAATCTCGCTGCTGTCCGCCTGGCTACCTAATCAGTCACCGTGACCTCCCCCAGCTGTCTGACATTCCGTTCTCAAGGTCTGAGGAATGCTCCCTGGTCAAACTAGATGTTACATTGTCCGTCCAGCAGATTCCTAGTGAGGGAAAAGGAAACACGCACATGGTGCGGTAGCCTCCATTTCAAGGATGAACAGAGCCGAGTCGCATTTGCAGTGAGACTTGGTGTTTGCAGAGGAGGCAGGGAGCGGGCCATGTGAGAGGAGGATGCTGTTCATTGTTTAGTCACCAAACTGTGTCCGACTCTTTGTGATCTTATGGACTGCAGCACACCAGGCTTCCCTGTCCTTCACCTTCTCCCAGTGTTTGTTCACACTCATGTCCATTGAGTCGGTGATGCCATCCAACCATCTCATCTTCTGTGGGCCTCTTCTCCTCTTGCCTTCAATCTTTCCCAGTGTCAGGGTCTTTTCCAATGAGTCAACTCTTCACATCAGGTGGCCAAAGTATTGGAGCTTCGGTTTCAGATCAGTCCTTCAGGGTTTATTTAGGATTCAGCATCACAAAGCCAAAGAACCAAGAAAACCACTATCTAGAGGTAGCTGCTTGGGGTCAAGAACCTTGGAAGAGAGGCTTCTTTCATCCCTTCCGGTAGGCATCCTCATTCCCAATTAATAGATGAAGAAACTGAGGTCCAGGGAGATTGCCACCTTCCAATGAATGACAGAATGAGCTAAGTCTGATTCCCAAGCCAGGCTTTTTTCCACTCTACAGTCTCACTAGAATCAGCCCCTAAACAAGGTTCATGTTCTGCGTTGTTCATTATACATGGAAAGAGCTTCTGAGGCCTGTTGAGGTTGATTTGCATAATTCATTTTTAGAACATTAATTAGCCGGGATGTGTAATAGTTCTTGTGCCAATTTGTGTTTCAATTTCAAATGCAAATACAAATTAACAAATGTTATTCCTGTGGCACCTTAAGGATGAAACATTTGCTGCTCATCGTGAGTATTAATCTTTACATTTCTGAAACTATGGCTGATAGAAGCAATAATAGCTACTAATTTGCAGGATTGAGAAAAAATTCTAGTCTGGTGGGGGGATGGGGTAGGTAAGAAGTAATTTTTTTTTCAGTAAAAGAAAATTACAGTTAGGCAGCCATCCATCCATCCATGTATCCACCCATGCATTCAATAGTATTGAGTACCAACTGTCAGACTTTGTGGAAGAAGACAGAGATTATACAAGGGTGCACACACTTGGTGGGAGAGAGATTAAGGTAAATAAACAAGTACACTATATTGTGATAGGGTTTAGAATGTGTGCAGGTGTACAAGCTCAGTTGTGTCTGACTCTTTGCAACCCCATGTACTGTAGCCTGCCATCTTCCTCATCCATGGAATTATCCAGGCAAGAACACTGGAGTGGGTTGCCATTTCCTTCTCTAGGGGTTTAGATTAGACCCAAACTTTTTAGAACAAAAAAGACTAGAAGGTGTTAGAAATGCTTCTGAGAAATTGGGACACTGAGCAAGGTGAGTCTTGATGTGGAAATTGGAGAAAGCCAGGTATAGGTGGATTCATGGTGGCCCGAGTGAGGGGAGCAGTGAGAATATGGCGAAAGAAGTTTATGTGCGACCTAGTGGATTCAGGGAATGCCAAGCCATTTGGCCCAGCTGGAACTTAGGGTTATTTGGGGTGTGGTATCAGGAGTAAAATGAGCAGGCTTGTCTGTAGCCTACATTTGCTTGGAATTCACCCTGCAGAACTTTGAGAGGCACTGTCTGAAGGAGCTGGTCAGACTGACACTTGGGAAAACTTACTCTGGAGCCTGCCTGGAGGATGTTTGTGGGAAGAAGGCTTTAGACTCAGAGTTAAGAGATGGTACGAAAAACCCTTCAGGAGGGAGGTGATGCTGATTGGAGTGGTGGAGGAATTAGAGAGGAGGAGACATCATAAAAAGGTATTTTAGGAATCTAGTTATTGGAGAGCTACTAATTCTTCCTTCTGGGCTGTTCTACTCTCTGAAAAAGGAAAGGGTTGAGATTAATTTCATTAATTTCATTCCATTACTAATTTACTCAGCATATTTTGGTCAGTTCTATGCATGTGCTAGAATCTAAAGATGTTAAAGGACATAATCCCTGCTTCTAGGAAGTATACAGTAGAATGGAAGGGTCAGAGATCACTCTTGCTATCTATTGTGTGTGAGGAACTACCTCCCAATTTAGCATTTTCCCAGGGGGGCGCTAGTGGTAAAGAATCTGGGTTGGGAAGATTCCCTGGAGGAGGGCTTGGCAACCCACTCCAGTACTCTTGTCTGGAGAATCCCATGGGCAGAGGAGGCTGGCAGGTTACAGTCCACAGGGTTGCAAAGAGTCAGACACGACTGGGGTGGCAAAGGACACACATAATCTCTTCTGATGCTACGGGCAGCTCTGTGTGCAGTTGGGTCAGTCTTTTGCTGACTGCTTTGGGTCTCTCAGGACTTCTCTGGTTGCTCAGAGGGTAAAGCGTCTGCCTACAATGTGGGAGACCTGGGTTTGATTCCTGGCTTGGGAAGATCCTCTGGGAAGGAAATGGCAACCTACTCCAATACTCTTGCCTAGAAAATCCCATGGATGGAGAAGCCTGGTGGGCTACAGTCCACGGGGTCACAAAGAGTCAGACATGACTGAGCGACTAAACTTTCACTGCCACTTTGGGTCTCTCATGAGATTGGAATAAGATTGTATCCAGCAGTAGGATCTGCTGGGAACTTTACTGGAATGAAGTCTCCAAGATGGCTTCTTTCTCCTGCACACCTTAGTGGCCTGTCCTCACGTGGCCTCTCTCTCCATGTAGCATCTCATCCTCAAGAACCTATCAACATGGCCATTTTCTTCAGGAGAGCAATTAGGCTTCTTAAACGGTGGCTGACTTCCAAGAGCATAAAAGCAGAATCTTGCAGGGTCATTTTGGAATATTTTGTACCCTAAAGTAATCCACAGAGTTAATCTACATTCTCTGTGGCCGGGCCTATAAGTGTGCTAATGTAGGAGAGAGTGATCCATTAGGGCCCATTTTTGGAGACAAGCTGTGACAGACATACACTGATAGTCTTTACAAAATAAAATAATACCTTAAAGAAAGTTTTATTGGAGTAGAGTTGCTTTATAATGTGTTATTTTCTGCTCTACAGCAAAGTGAATCAGCCATATGTTTACATACAGGCCCTTTTTTTTGAATTTCCTTCTCATTTAGGTTGTCACAGAGCATTGAGTAGAGCTCCCTGTGCAATACAGTAGCTTCTCACTAGTTATCTATTTTATATATAGTAGTGTATATATGTCACTTCTGACCCTTTGTGTAGTTGTTAATGTGGCAGCCTTCTAGTAGGTTCTTATCTACACTATTTCTTCTTCACAACAGCCCTTCAAGCAGACATTACCATCCTTCCAAGGAAACTGAGATTCTGTTAAGTAGATTGTGGCCACAGGATTAACAAATGGTCTAAACCAGATTTGAATATCGATCCTTTGACCATAAAGCTCATACTTTCTTTACTCAGAAGGTTAATTTCACGATGCTATAAAAGACCCTTAGAAGCTCAGGGGATAGTGCCTAGCCCTGTTCAGTGGCAAGTGGGTGCATATCATGGCTGTGATGATACTTCATTTCTAAGCTTCTTCCCAGACCTAACACAGACTTAATACTTCAAGTAAGTCACTGATGGCCAGGGGTAAATGACATTCCGTTGGGTATTAACTTTCTGAAGGATAAGGCAAAAATACCTTGGTCCTGGGACTCAGGCTAGAACAACAGGCTTTTAAGACTGACCCCAAATTGTCTTCATACTTAAATAGTGTGAATCTGGAAACTGTTACACAACACACCGCACATGGAATGTGGCTCTATGAACCTCCGTGCTTTGATACGGAAGTATGAAATGCCAGCAGCTTCTTGGTACAGGAAGATTGTTAGTTAAGTGAGTGGTGTCAAGTTCAGTACTGGCTAAGATTACTATCCCGTATTGCCATGGAAAATATCCGGAGTCTGAGAAAATAAAAACAAAAAGTGAACATTTAGCATCATGTGGAGGATGGCATGTCAGGGAGATAGTTGAGAAAATATATGCTTTTACCCAGATAACAGTTCCTGAAGCATCTGCTGGTCAAGGCCAACCTTCCCTGTGAAAGTTTAATTTGAGTGATGTAATTCTCCACAGAGAGCGATTATCCACCCTCTAAGGGCATATTTCAGAATTTATCTTTCTTTTTTTGTTGTCGTGCCATGTGGCTTGTAGGATCTTAGTTCCCTAACCAGAGTTAGAACCAGTGCCCAACCCCCCACCACCCCCACTGCAGTGGAAACATGGAGTCCTAACCACTGGACCGCCAGGGAATTCTCTATATCAGAATTTGTAACCTTTGAATAATCTTTAGAAAGCCAGACAGGAATATATGTTAATAGATTGTAGCAGCTACAATCTACAGTTTGACTTTTGACAAGCTAAGGTCATATTCCTAAGGAATATTTGTTAGGAGGGAACTCTGCCAAATGAACAACAGAGAACCTTTCCTGAGGGGACCCAGTAAACTTCAGCTTGAACCTGCAAATACTCATCTTCCCTTCATTTGGAGAATATGATGGGAAGGGGTCAGAATTCTAATCATAGCTTCTCTGGGACTCAGTTTACATAACTGTAACTAAGGAGGTTAGATTGTTCAGTCACTCAGTCATGTCCAAATCTTTGCAACCCCATGGACTGCATCACGCCAGGCTTCCCTATCCTTCACCATCTCCCAGAGTTTGCTCAGACTCATGTTCACTGAGTTGATGAAGTCATCCAACCATCTTATCCTCTGTCATCCCCTTCTCTTCCTGCCTTCAATCTTTCCCAGCATCAGGGTCTTATTTTCTAATGAGTCAGTTCTTCGCATCAGGTGGCCAAAGTATTGGAGCTTAAGCAGATTCAGTGACTTATTTATTGCTCAGTCTGCCCTTTACACAATTTCTTTGAGTCTTTTCTTATGAAGATCTGAATCTATCACTTTATAATTATTGTTTGTATTATCTCTTGATAGTCATTTTGTATTATAAGGTTTGCTCACAGATGGAAGGACAGGGTGCTTATACCAAAAAATTAAAAAAAAAAGCCCTAAGAGTATTTGCTGAATATAGATTCTCACATTATCTAAAGCCATCTAAATTTACTTGTTCTAACATTCAGAATTTCACTCCTTCCCAATCAATGTCATATACCTGGCAAGGCTTTGAATTCCATTTATATTGTAATTCTGCAAATTGTAGGATTAAATTTTGGGTCTGATTTTCATCTGTGTCTCATATCCTTACCCTGAGTACGTAAGAAACTGGAGATTCTTTTAGGGCTGACATAGAAGCTTTTTGGTTTTCAGATTGTGTCTTGAGCTAAGTATTTAAGTATGATCTGGTCATTATCACATAAACTCTTAAATAGAGTCAGAAACAGCATCTTTCTACCCATTCAATTTTTCTGATCTTTCTTTTCCTCCTTCCTGCCTACCATCCTTTCCCTCCGCTCTCTCCTTCCCTTTCTTCCACTAACTTCACTACTTTTTAATTAAAAATGATTTTTTTCAGTTTTATTGTAATATAACTGACACACAGCACTAAGTTGATCATGACTTGATGTACATATGTTGTAAAATGTCATAATTGTTATTTCCAGCTCTACCAACAGCTTCATCTCTGAGCACTTCATCACAGACCACTGAGGTAACAACTTACATAACTGTTTTATCCCTGCACAGCTGTTCATCGTGTTCTGCTCAACCCCGAGAACCAAACTTGGGTTGCCGATTTTGAGAGCTAGCTGCCCAGAGCCCATGACAATTGGCGCTGAGCTGCTGGAGTGGCTGCTGACCCTGATGCAGAAGCCAGGAGCCCTCTGCCATTGGACCTTGGAGACCACCATCACCTGCTTCTGTTCTGAGTCAGAACAGAACTGACTTCTCCAGGGTCAGAACCCTCAGGTGCCACACTGCCAAGACCACTATCTTGCTGCTGGCCCATCCCCCACCACCTGTAACAACCAATTTGTTGCGCATTTTCTCAGTCCTATCTGGCTCTTTGAGACCCCATGGACAAACTCACGTCGAGTCGGTGATGCCATCCAACCATCTCGTCCTCTGTCGTCCCCTTCTCCTCCCTTCATGGAGCTGTGTTATCTGCCAGAAATCCTATACCCCATCAGCTATCTGATGCTTCTCTTGCTGCCACTAGAAGCAGAAGTAAGAAAACCATAATGGTTTCTGTCTTCGTCCTGCCTTTCAATCTCCTGGCAGTGCCTCCCATTGGCAGGACTAAATCTGTAGCCATCTGGCAAGGGAATCTGGGCTTGCATAGAGTTTCCAGGCTTCCAACCTCCTGTGATTCAGAACAGAGAAAAAAAAAAAAAAAAAAAAAACCCCACACAAAAACAACGAAAAAAGGGGGTTGGAACTGTTAGCAATAAGTAAAATGGTTGATGCACATGTTATACATGAGATAAGTCACTAGGCACAATATAATATTGAAAAAAAAAAAAGAAATCTCTATGGCAACAATGGATCCAATGATTTCTTCCCTACATACAAGTAGTGTAACTTCCCAGCTCTTCTCATTAAGAAGTGGGGCCTATTTCCCCACCTCTTGAATCCAGGCCTGCCTTGTGATTTGCTTTAGCCAATAAGATATAGCAGAAGTGATAATATGCCAGTTCTGAGCCCAGGCCTCAAAAGGGCCTGTGTATTTCTGTGTGCTCTCTCTGAATCTTGTTTTCTCCATGAGCAAATGCCCAGGTTAACCTGTTGGAGACTAAGAGGTTACATGGAGGAGAGACAAGGTATAACAACTCAGGCCCCTCTAGATCAGTTAATTAACCTGATGCTAACCAGGGATGCATGAGTGAACTCAGCCAAGAACAATGAACTCTAGCTAGCATCCCAAGAAATTCATATATTTGTGATTCTAAGTCACCAAGTTTAGAGTGGGTTACTGTGTAGCTATAGCTAACTGATACAGCTATCTGTTACCAAGAGTACACAGTCTAGCATAAGGAGAAGCATGGATGCAGACACATAGAATGGAGACATAAATGACAGGCCTCGTTGAACTGTATGGAAGGTCACATCCAAAATGTCTGCACGGAGGATGAAGATTTTGTGGACCAAGTTCTCATGGCATCTTCCAGTAAGAGGTAAGCTTGAGCTGGCCTTGAAAAAGAAGCAATATTTTGGTTGGTCCTGATTTAGCAACATTTAGAAAAATGGTGATGCCAATCAATGATTTAATACCAAAGAAGTCTGGTATATTGAATGCAAACTTAAAACAGCAACAACTGACTTCTCTTCTACCTACATAAATATTATTTATTTGGCTTCTAACACAGTCCTGTCAGACTATTTAAACATAATAACATACACGTATATATTTTAAGTGAGGCTTCCCAGGTGGTGCAGTGGTAAAGAATTCACCTGCCAATGCAGGAGACGCAAGAGACACAGGTTGAGAAGATCTCCTGGAGAAGGCAATGACAGCCCACTCCAATATGCTTGCCTGGAAAATTCTGTGGACAGAGAAGCCTGGTGAGCTACAGTCCATGGAGTCACAAAGAATCGGACATGTCTGAGTGACTGAGCACATGTATTTTAAAACAGATTAAATGATTATATTCTAACTGGAACAACAATCTATAATTATTTATAAAAAGTTGGAAATTATAGAATAGAAAAAAAAAATCATCTAATGTACAATCCAACCCACAGACACAGTCACTGCTACTGTTTTAATATGTTTCTTTCCAGTCTTTTAAAAATCCATATTTACATGCTGCTGCTGCTGCTAAGTCGCTTCAGTCATGTCCGACTCTGTGTGACCCCATAGATGGGGACCCACTGTCTCTGGGATTCTCCAGGCAAGAACACTGGAGTGGGTTGCCATTTCCTTCTCCAGTGCATGAAAGTGAAAAGCGAAAGTGAAGTTGCTCAGTTGTGTCCGGCTCTTAGCGACCCTATGGACTGCAGCCCACCAGGCTGCTCCACCCATGGGATTTTCCAGGCAAGAGTACTGGAGTGGTGTGCCATATTTACATAGTTAATATTAAATGGGACATATAATTTTGTGTTGTTCTTTCTACTTTCTCTTTCAACATAAATATTTTTTCACTTGTAAGCTTTCTCAGACTTCCCTGGTGGAACAATGGATAAGAACCCACTTGCCAATGAGTATCATCATCTTTTTTGCTATTTCAACAAATACAAGTTAATAACACATTGCTACTTTAAATCACATTCCTTTGAGTTTGAGATAGAGTGAACATTTTCCATGTGCTTATTGGCTCTTTGTTTTTCTTTTGGTGAACATGGATTTAGTTCCTAGTCTGGGAGGATTCCATTTGCTGAGGAGAAATGAAGCCCACGTGCCGCAACTACTGAAGACATCATGCGCCCTCGAGCCTGTGATGTGAAACAAGAAAAGCCATCACGATGAGACGCCTGTGCACCGCAATGAAAGGTAGACCCTGCTCACCAGATGCCATGAAGAGAAAGCCTGGGCACAGCAATGAAGACCCAGCACAACAAAAAATAATAACAAAAATTTAAAAACTACTCTTAAAAAAAGACTGTCTCAAAATATAATTTTTCATGGCTTTATATGTCATCTTCTGAAGGTACTATTATTTATTTATTGCTTCCTATCTTGTTGGATATTTATGTTTTTCCTTATTTTGTTCTCTCTTAAGTTACTCTAGGAGTACCACCTTTCCATATTATTTCTTTAAGATAGCTTGTGAGAGGTGAGATGAAGCTTTACATTTTTGAAGAGTTCGGGTATATGTTGTCAAATTTCTTCTTTTGCCAGAATGAGTGTTCTAAGTTTTTCTCTCTCATAAATGAATGACACAACTCATTCCATTGCATCATTTTGCACTGAGTATCATCATACTTTTTTGCTATTTCAATAAATATGAATTAATAACCCATTGCTACTTTAAATCCACATTTCCTTGAGTTTGAGATAGATTGAACATTTTCCGTGCACTTATTGGCTCTTTGTTTCCCTTTTGGTGAAATGACTGTTCATGGTCTAGAGAATTGATATTGACATCAAAGTCCTCTTGTGGTTGACCAGCTGCTCCTAGCCTCCCCTGGGATACAGGCTGCGTGGTAGGAAAGCTGTCACCTCCTATAAGAATGCCTATAGGATGGGCTGCTACACATGATCATGGCTGCAGCTGTCACCTGGGTGGCATTGCCGGGCTCTGCTTACAGAGCCCTACACGATGACATGGAATCTCAAAACCAAGGCTCCATTTTATACAGTCACCTCTAGGGTACTGTCCTCTTGTGCCCTGGGGGTTGTTTGCTCTAAATAACAGAAGCATTTCAGAGCTTTCAATTTCTTAGTAGCACCAGAAGCTGCTGTGACCAAGAGGGAAGACAGCACCATACGGTTGTGTTGCTTGGGTGGTTTTCACGGCCACCGTAGGCCACTTGGCTTGAACTCTCCCCTTTCATCTCTGGCTCCATGGTGTGAAATGCTGAAGACTCTGATGGAGAGCTTTCAAGCCTCATTACCCATCCGGAGTACCATACGATTCCTCAGTGAGCCACCTGTTATTGTCAAAAGAAAACCCGGATTTGTGTATATTTACTGGAGGCAAGACATCTATTTTGGGTGGATGGAGAGCTTGGTAAGGTGAGTGATGAAGATAACTTGGAGATCAGCTTGTTGTTGTTTTCTACTCTGTGGCATTCGGGACACCGTTTATTACGGCATTTATCACCCAACAGGATAATTGCCCATTGACTCAAATGCTCTGCCACCAGAGTTGAAGCTTTGCATGCGGGTAGGGAGTAACTAAATAATTCCTGTATTTCCAGCCCTCACCGCCCCCCTGCCCCCCACTACAAGGGGCTATCACAGAGTAGTTTCTCAGTAAATATTTATTGAATTGAAAGAATGTCATCATTTGGATTCTGAGGACAAGAAAAACCTTAAAAAACTCCAAGAGTAAGATATGTGCCAACAGAGTTCTTAGAAGCAGCTGATGATGAGATAGCTTTGATCCTGTGGTTGCTCTAGACTCTGCCTGCTGTTCCTTCATTCTCTGCACCCCTTAGCTGGAAGGCTGCTGCTACAAACAGCGTACCGTGGCCCCTGGCAGTGCAAAAAGGAGACCTGGGTTAACTGATTCTTGCACAACCCTTAAAATCAACATTCTTCCTCCTGGTGTGGTGTTATGGTTTAAAATATTTTGCTTAGAAAGATACAGTGAGCCCAAACCTCCACTCCTTTTGAGTAGTGGTTGAATTTGGAAGCAAATTTCTTGCTGGTATCATTACCTGAGTCAAGGTCACTCAGGAGTAGGTGGGTGCTAAGGTGCTTAGTTGCTCAGACGTGCCCTACTCCTCTGCGACCCCATGGGCTGTAGCCCACCACATTCTTCTGTCCATGGAATTCTCCACGCAAGAATATTGGAGTGGGTAGCCATTCCCTTCTCCAGGGGATCTTCCTGACCCAGGGACTGAAGCTGGGTCTCCTGCATCGCAGGCAGATTCTTTACCATCTGAGCCACCAGGGAATACGACCCTCATGCATCGGTGATGCCCTTATCAGAAAAGGGAGATTTAAACACCAAGACACAGGGAAGACGCCCATGCGAAAAGGAGTGAGAGAGTGGAGTTTTGCTGCCATAAATGGAGGAACGCCTTGGGGGCTGCCAGAAGCTGGGGCCAGGAAAAGATCTTCCAATATCTTCAGAGTAAGCGATTTTGAACTTCCTGTCTTCAGAACTGTGAGATGAGAAACTTTTGTGTTTTGCAGGCCCTGAGTTTGTGGTCTTTGGCTAAACAGCCCTAGAAACGAACACAGAAACTTTGGGATAGCTGAGCCTCCGGAGGCAGCAGACAGGGGCAGCCCACGTAAGCGTACATCCCATCATTCTTCTCCAGCACTGACCTAGTTTCTGAGAAGTGATCAATGAACCTGGGGCGTGTCTCTGCAGCCTGCGTCCGCCTGCATCCACCACGGAGTTGTGTTTAATTTCCCTTGTGTGGGTCAGACAGAGAGCTTCTTTTCAGCCAGAGCATTATTTTTATCATCCAACTAAGGACTGCCCCTGCTGCACTCATTTTGCGTGGGGTACTGGGAGGAGGTGATATTCTTGGGCTCCTTGGAGACACAGAAGTTCTAGCCGTTGCCCCTTTGGGCAGAAGTACAACCGGCTGTCTTTCTACATTGAGTGTGTTAGACAGCAGACTGGAGGTTACACCTAGGGTCTGACATCAGAGGCAGCACGGAAAAAGAAAGCGAGCTGGAATTTGAAGTCCTGGCTGCTGGATTCCCTTCTCTTTCTTTCCATGAGATCCTGGGCAGGTCCTCCATTTCTCCAGAGCTCAGGCTCTCCATGGACACAATTGGTCATAACTTGTGCATTCTTGGGCTTCCTTGGTGGCTCAGATGGTGAAGAATCTGCCTGCAATGCAGGAGATCTATGTTCAATCCCTGGGTTGGGAAGATCCCCTGGTGAAGGGAATGGCAACTGACTCCAGTAGCTTGGCCTGGAGAATTCCATGGACAGAGGAGCCTCTTGGGCTACAGTTCATAGGGTCCCAGAGAGTCGCAGACAACTGAAGCGAGCTAGCACATACGCATGTGCACTCTTAGTGTTTTAATGACTGGATCCCAGAAGACTGTAGCCCCTCCAGTGGGCCAAGAAAAGGTAGGAGTTCCTGGGCCCAGGTATAGACAGCTGCAGGAAGGTAGAAATGAAGGAGCTGGTCTCACCAGGAGCCAACCTGAGGATAATAATAATAGTTGAAAACGAGGAAACAGGCTCTTAATTTCTTAGTGAAATCCCTCTGCATAAAGGATATACTCAATGACCAGAAGACCGGGCTTGAATGTAATCATGTAGTGAGGCCTTGCAATGAGTCCCTCACCCTCTCTGAGCCTTGTTTTCCTCACCAGGAAAATGCAGGTCACTATAAACTGTCTGCAGGGGCTGCAGTGAACTCAGGCGAGAAGCGGGTTTGATTGTGCCTGGCAACCCCGAAGCCTTCAGAGGCCGGGGATGGGCGGCTCCTTCGTGTTTTCTTCCCTCCCATGTCCCCGTCCCCCATCAGCGGGGCCTCTAATGGCTTTGGCATCTCTGCGGTCCATTTCCTGGAGCATGTAAATTATTTAGTGGATGAACACATCTGCCAGCAGGAGGAGGGCTGGCCTCAGAGCGTGCCCACTGAGGAGGCTGCGAGGTGGCCTGGCCCGGGCAGCTGCCCACTCCTCACTCCCAGGAGGCCACCCTCAGCCTGTGGAGTCCTGATGATGGGGACTTTGTCTGGGGTTCTGTCCCCAGGCTTCCTCTCTGGGTCTGGCCATCACGCTCCCTCCCTTGGAAGGAAGTTAGACCTCTAAATGGCCATGAATAATCGATGAGCTCTTAGAGTAGGGTTCTGGTGAGAAAGACTCGGCCCCATTAGTGACCTTGCTCTAACTCCTCGGACACCCCCCTCTCCCCCCCGACTCCTTCCTGCCCCGCACACAGCCTCTGCCTGAGCCAGGCTTGGCAAGCAGGCTTCATTGAGTGTTGACAGGAGGGGTAGAAGAACCTGAGAGCAGGGCAGTTAGCAGCTCCCCCTACAAGGGAGAGGATGGAGTGGCCTGTTTACTTGCCTGGGGACAATGAGGGACAGTTACCCAGCCTGGGATGTTTGCAAATGTCTGAGGGAATTATTCTTGACCTTGGGGGTGCAGGCAGATGTGTGATGCATGCAACGAGTCCTTTCAAGTGTCTGGGGGACTTCACACATGGACAGCATGGAGAGCTACCAGCCATCTTGGTTGGCCCCCCGGGGGTCCCCTGGGCTCCCCACTAGTGGCCCCTGGTACTGGGTAAGCCCAGGTTCTGAATCCAGCTGGTTGCCCATCCAGTGGAAACACCTCCCTCCTTTCTAGTCCTCTCCCCACCTCCACCCTCATCCTTCATATTCAGCAAATGCCTTCAAATATCCTGAGATGAGCTCAGGTCAAAGTGCTCCTAGACGTTGCTTTTCCTGACATTTGTCACGCTGGTTCTTGTGACATTGTTTCCAGTCTTCTCCTTGAGGACAGCAATCATTGTGATCTCCTCTACAACATCTCACGTGCTCAGCTGGCACAGTGTGGATCTCAGCAAATGTTTACCTTCGGTGATTCACTCAACTTTTCACACCACTCTCCATCCTCATGGAAGGATGAACCAGTTTCTACTTCCTAAAATACAACTGGATTATACATGAGCAGAGGATTTCCTTTTATCCATTAATTATTGAGAGTTTTAGATGTCCTGATATTTTTTCTGGCCCCTAAGGCTGAGGGCTTATGGACCAGTGATGACTTGTGCGGTCTTACCTCCGAGGTGAAGATAGTACAAAGGTCCTTGTCAAGTCCCTTACTTGACAAGCTGGGTGTTTCTGGCATTTTTAGAGGAGCAGGAAAACAGAGGTTCTAGGCATAGCTTTTACTAGTTGGGGCAGAATTAAATCCTGGCTAAAGGAGATTGAAGAAGTTGGTCAGATTGACATAGTTTACCAAGGATTTGGGGAAACAGTTTAAGGATTTAAAGAATCTTGAGGGCAGAGTAGGGGATAGGACTGAGATGGGAGAGAGAAAGAAGTCACTGCTTAATAAACACCTACCACACTCCAGAGATGGCCTGAGCCCTAGGTTTATTGATTTATTTGTTTCTTATGTGGCCCCAAGTATTGAGTACCTTTAATGTCCATTTATGGGAATATGAAACAGAGGCTCAGAATGATCGCATCCCTTGCCTGAGTTCACATGGTTCGTAAGTAAGGCTGGGGTAGGGGTTAGATTGTAGCAGGTGATGTGTGCTAAGGACGTGTGATCTCCTAAAAGGTCATGGCCACAACCTCCCTGATGGACAGAGCAGAAATCGTGGGCCCCTTCACAGAGATGGGGAGAGGGATACTCAAAGAGGTGAAGTGACTTACTCATGATCACTGTCTGGGAAGCTGGGAGAGACATGAAATGCCTGGATGGCTAGGAAGGGAGGGGCAATGTGGGGCCAGGACCGCTGGAATCCCTCCTCTCTCTTGATGTGCCAGGCCTGAGGGCAGCTTAGTGGGGGTTACGGGAACCTCTACTAAAAGGCTAATGCTCCAAAGAACCAATTGCTATCAAAGTAATGTCTCTTATGGGAGCAACATTTTCTAATTTCCAAAGCACTTTTGCATCTACTATTTCCTTTAATTTTCCAAACAACCCTTGAGTAACGACTCAGTCAGTCAGTTCAGTCGCTCAGTCGTGTCCGACTCTTTGCAACCCCATGAATCGCAGCACGCCAGGTCTCCCTGTCCATCACCANACTTTATCTATCAGATCTAGTCCCTTAAATCTATTTCTCACTTCCATTGTGTAATCATAAAGGATTTAATTTAGGTCATACCTGAATGATCTAGTGGTTTTCCACACTTCCCTCAATTTAAGTCAGAAAGTGGCAATAAGGTATTCCTGACCTCAGCCACAGTCAGCTCCCTGTCGTGTTTTTGCTTACCATATAAAGCTTTTCCATCTTTGGCTGCAAAGAATGTAATCAATCTGATTTCGATGTTGACCATCTGGTGATGTCCATGTGTAGAGTCTTGTCTTGTGTTGTTGGAAGAGAGTGTTTGCTATGACCAAAGTGTTCTCTTGGCAAAACTCTATTAGCCTTTGCCTTGCTTCATTCCGTCTTCCAAGGCCAAATTTGCCTGTTACTCCAGGTGTTTCCTGACTTCCTACTTTTGCATTCCAGTCCCCTATAATGAAAAGGACATATTTTGGGGATGTTAGTTCTAAAAGGTCTTGTAGGTCTTCATAGAACCTTTAAACTTCAGTTCCTTCAGCATTACTGGTTGGGGCATAGACTTGGATAACTGTGATATTGAATGGTTTGCCTTGGAGACGAACAGAGATCATTCTGTCGTTTTTGAGACTGCATCCAAGTACTGCATTTCAGACTCTTTTGAGCAAAACTCTATTAGCCTTTGCCTTGCTTCATTCCGTCTTCCAAGGCCAAATTTGCCTGTTACTCCAGGTGTTTCCTGACTTCCTACTTTTGCATTCCAGTCCCCTATAATGAAAAGGACATATTTTGGGGATGTTAGTTCTAAAAGGTCTTGTAGGTCTTCATAGAACCTTTAAACTTCAGTTCCTTCAGCATTACTGGTTGGGGCATAGACTTGGATAACTGTGATATTGAATGGTTTGCCTTGGAGACGAACAGAGATCATTGTGTCGTTTTTGAGACTGCATCCAAGTACTGCATTTCAGACTCTTTTGTTGACCATGATGGCTACTCCATTTCTTCTAAGAGATTCCTGCCCGCAGTAATAGATAGAATGGTCATCTGATTTAAATTCACCCAGTCCAGTCCATTTTAATTCACTGATTCCTAGAATGTTGACGTTCACTCTTGCCATGTTTTGTTTGACCACTTCCAATTTGCCTTGATTCATGGACCTAAATTTCAGGGTTTCTGTGCAATATTGCTCTTTATAGCATCGGACCTTGCTTCTATCACCAGTCACATCCACAGCTGGGTATTGTTTTTGCCTTGGCTCCATCCCTTCATTCTTTCTGGAGTTATTTCTCCACTGATCTCCAGTAGCACGTTGGGCAGCTACTGACCTGTGGAGTTCCTCTTTCAGTATCCTATTATTTTGTCTTTTCATACTGTTCATGGGGTTCTCAAGGCAAGAATACTGAAGTGGTTTCCCCTTCCCTTCTCCAGTGGACCACATTCTGTCAGACCTCTCCACCATGACCGCCTGTCTTGGGTGGCCCCATGGACATGGTTAATTTCATTGAGTTAGACAACAGTGTGGTCCATGTGATTAGATTGGCTAGTTTTCTGTGATTATGGTTTCAGTTTGTTTGCCCTCTGTTGCCCTCTCGTAACACCTACCATCTTACATAGGTTTCTCTTACCTTGGACATGGGGAATCTCTTCACGGCTGCTCCAGCAAAGCGCAGCCATTGCTCCTTACCTTGGATAAGGGGTCTCCTCACCCCTGCCCCTCCTGACCTTGAAAATGGAGTAGCTCTTCTTGGCCCTCTTGCGCCCATGCAGCCACCCCTCCTTGGATGTGGTGGATATGATGGACAAGGGGTATCTCCTCACCACCACCCCTTCTGATCTTGAACTTGGAGTAGCTCCTCTTGGCCCTCCTGTGCCTGTGCAGCCACTGCTCCTTGGATGCTTCAGCTCCTTAGATATGTTTATTCTTATTTTATATTTTTTGTAACAATAATAAAAGGAATTGGTTGTTTTATTTCTCTTTCTAACCTTTAATTGTCAATGTATAGAAATGCAAAATATATTTGTGTATGCATTTTTTATCCTGCAACTTTATGGAATTCATTCATGAATTCTAGTAGTTTCCTGATAGTTGCTTGAGAATTTTCTCTCTATATATTATCATGTCATCTGCAAACAGGGACAGTTTTACCTCTTGTTTTCCTATCTAGATTCCTTTTATTTAGTTTTCTTCTCTTATTGCTGTAACTAGAACTTCAAAAACTATGTTGGTTTACTTCAGTGTTCATTGCAACACTATTTAAAATAGCTACAACATGGAAGCAACCTAGATGTCCATTGGTAGATGAATGGATAAGGAAATGTGTACATACACACAATGGAATATTACTCAGCTATAAAAGGAAACACATTTGAGTCAGTTCTAATGAAGTGGATGAAACTGGAGCCTATTATACAGAGTCAAGCAAGTCAGAAAGAGAAATACCAATATAGTATATTAACACATATATATGGAATTTAGAAAGATAGTAATGATGATCCTACATGCAGAACAGCAAAGAGACACAGATATAAAAACAGACTTTTGGACTATGAAAGAGAAGGTAGGATGATTTGAGAAAATAGCATTGAAGCATGTATATTATCATATGTAAAATAGATGACCAGTACAAGTTCAGTGCATGAAGCAGGCATCCAAAACCAGGGTTCTGGGACAACCCAGACAGATACAGTGAGGAGGGAAGTGGGAAAGGGGTTCACGATAGGGGAACACATGTATACCTGTGGCTGATTCATGTCAATGTATGACAAAACCCATCACCATATTATAGTTATCCTCCAACTAAAATAAATAATTTAATTAAAAAAAAACAATGTTGGATAGTAGTGACATGGTTGTGACATGATTGTCTTGTTCCTGATCTAAGAGGAAATGCTTTTAGTTTTGTTCCACTGAGTATGATGCTAGCTATACATTTGTCATATACAGTCTTTATTATGTTGAGGTATGTTCCCTCAACTCTCACTTTCTGGAGAGTTTTTATCACAAATGGGTATTGAATTTTGTCAAAAGCTTTTACTGCATCTCTTGAGATTCTCATATGGTTTTATTTTTCAATTTGTAGACATGGTGTATCACACTGATTTCTTTGCTTATATTGAATAATCCTTGCATCCTTGAATAAATCCCACTTGATCATGGTGTATGATCCTTTTAATTTAAAGTTGGATTCGAGACAGGGGAGCCTGGTGGGCTGCCATCTATGGGGTCGCACAGAGTCAGACACAACTGAAGCGACTTAGCAGCAGCAGCAGCAGCTTGCTAGTATTTTGTTGAACGTTTTTGCATTATGTTCATCAGTTATAATGGCCAATAATTTTCTTTTTTGTGATGTCTGGTTTTGATGATAGTGGCCTCATAAAATGTGTGTGATAGTCTTCCTTACCCTGTAGTATTATGGAATAGTTTCTGAAGGATAGATGTTAACTCTTCTCTAAAAGTTTGATCAAGTTTGCCTGTGGTGTCATCTGGTCCTGGACTTTTGCTTGTTGGAAGATTTTTAATCACGGTTTCAATTTCATACTTGTGATTGTGTTTAACTGCTAAGTTGTGTCCAACTTTTTTGTGACCCCATGGACTGTAGCTCCCCAGGCTCTTCTGTCCATGGGATTCTCTAGGCAAGAATACTGGAGTGGGTTGCCATTTCTTTCTCCAACTTGTGATTAGTCTGGTCATATTTTCTATTTCTTCCTGATTTACTCTTAGGAGAGCCTACCTTCCTAAGAATTTGCCCATTTCTTCTAAGTTGTCTTTTTTTTTTTTTTGCCATATAATTGTTTTGGCAAACTAATATAGTAATATTTCATGACCCTTTTTCATTCCTCATTTTATTGATTTGAGCCATCTTTTTTCTTGATGAGTTTGGGTAAAGATTTATCAATATTATTTATCTTTTCAAAGAACCAGTTTTTAATTTTATTGATCTTTTCTATTGTTTTCTTTGTCTCTGTTTCATTTATTTCTGCTCCGATCTTTATTATTTCTTTGGATTTTGTTTGTTTTTATTTCCCTAGCTTTTCTAGAGTTTATTTTCTTGGGCTCCAAAATCACTACAGATGGTGACTGCAGCCATGAAATTAAAAGATGCTTTCTTCTTGGAAGAAAAGCTATGACAAACCTAGACATCATATTAAAAAAACAGAGACAGGGGTGTGGTCCTAAATGGCAGAGGAATAGGATGAGCAGACCACTTTCTCCCCCACAAATTCATCGAAAGAACATTTGAATGGGGAGTAAATTCCAGAAAACAACTTCTGAATACTGGAAGAGGACCTCAGGCACCCAGAAAGGCAGCCCATTGTCTTCGAAAGGAGGTAGGACAAAATATAAAAAATAAAAAGAGAGACAAAAGAGGTAGGGATGGAGATATGTCCCGGGAAGGGACTTTTAAAAAAAGAGAGGTTTCCAAACACCAGCAAACACTCTCTCTGGCAGGTCTGTGGTGAGCCTTGGAATCTCAGAGGGTAATGTAACCTGGAGGAAAAATAAATAAATAATTAAAACCTACAGATTATCTCCCTAACAGCAACTCCCAGTGGAGCACCCAGATGCTCACATCTCCCCACTAGCAAGAGGGGGCTGGACAGGGAGGTGTGGGATACATTGCTTAGGGTAAGGACTGGGCCTGAATGCCCCGAGGGTAATCTGAGGGGACTAGCTTGAGATAGCAGCCCAGACTGTGGGATAGCTATCCCGAGAAAATCCCTAACCTAAGACACTGCCAGGTGGGCTCACAGAAAAAAGGACTGAGCAGAGGTAGCCAGCTGCAGACCGGCCAGTCCTCCACCAGAGACAGGCAGGTGAAGGCAGCCAGAGCCAGAACGGCCAATCGCGGCCCCATCTACCAAACTGCAGGCAGACTTCTTTGCTAACCAAGACTTTTTGGTATTCTGGATGGTCGACATCTGCCAGGAGGGTCACAGCCAGAGATCAGCTCCCCAGAAGAGACACACAGCACACCTGAGAAGGCACGCTTGTTGTACACCCAGAAAACCAAGCGGCTGGGACGGTGGAGGTGATAAGATGCAGCCTTCAACTAGGGGTGACTGCACTCGCTAAGCACCTGGTTACCTGAGCTGCTCGGACTTGGGATGGGCACAAAACGCAGGCCCAACCAAGTGTGTGCTTTTGTGGAGTACCCAAGAACCTGAACCTGAGTGGCTTAGACCTGGAGAATGCATGCAACACAGGGCCTGAATCAGACAGTTCCCGGCAGAGCAACCTAGAGCCTAAGCAGTGTAGACTGGGAAAGCACACACCCCATGAGTGGCAGCAAACCCAGTGTGGCTGAAACACTGTGTGCATTCCCCACACACATCAGTGATATTTGTTTGCAGTGTTCCTCCCTCTCCACAGCATGACTGAACAAGTGAGCCTAAAAAAAGTGACCACCACCGCCCCCCTTGTGTCAGGGCGGAAATTAGACACTGAAGAGACCAGCAAACAGAAGAAGCTAAAATAAACAGAGGGAACTGCTTTGGAAGTGACAGGTGCAATAGATTAAAACCCTGTAGTTAGCATTATCTACATAGGAAGGGGCCTATAGACCTTGAGAAGTATAAGCCGATAAAGGAACTATCTGAAAATGAACTGACCCACACTGTCCACAACAGCTCCAGAGAAAGTCCTAGATATATTTTTACTATTATCATTTTTAAATTAATTTTTTATTTTTAAGTCCTCTATTACACCTTTAATTTTCATTTTTATAACCTACTATTACCTCACACAAAAAATAACCTATTCTTAAAGCAAACTTCATATATATATATTTTATAATTTTTTTGACTTAAAAAAAATATTGTATTATTGAGAATCTAAACTCTACTCTAGATTTTTAATCTTTGCTTTTTGGTATCAACTTTGTACCTTTAAGAACCCAATCTTCAGTACTCACTTTTCTTTGGGAGTGAAATCACTGGCTTGATTACTCTCTCCTCCTTTTGACTCTACTTTTTCTCCACAAGGTCGCCTCTATATCCCTCCCCCTTTTTCTTCTCTACCCAACTCTGTGAATCTCTTTGTGTGTTTCAGGCTGTGGAGAATGCTTAGGGAACTGATTACTGGCTGGATCTGTCACTCTCATTTTGATTCCCCCCTTTATCCTCCTGGCCACTTCTGTCTCCTTCCTCCCTCTTCCCTTCTCTGTGTAACTCCATGAACATCTCTGAGGGATCCAGACTGTGGAGAGCACATAGGATAGTGATTACTGGCTAGCTTGCTGTCTCCCCTTTTTATTTCCCCTCTTCTCTTCTTACTCACCTCTATCTCCCTCCTCCCTCTTCTCTTCTCCATGTAACTCTTTGTACCTCTCTGGGTGTCCCTCACTGTGGAGAAACTTTTCGTCATTAACCTAGATATTTTATCATCGGTGCTGTATAGGTGGAGAAGTCTTGAGGCTACTGTAAAAATAAGACTGAAAACCAGAAGCAGGAGGCTTAAGTCCAAAACCTGAGAACACCAGAGAACTCCTGACTCCAAGGAACATTAATTCATAGTTCAGTTCAGTACAGTTCAGTCGCTCAGTCGTGTCCGACTCTTTGCAACCCCATGAATCGCAGCACGCCAGGCCTCCCTGTCCATCACCNACTGCAGATGGTGACTGCAGCCATGAAATTAAAAGACGCTTACTCCTTGGAAGGAAAGTTATGACCAACCTAGATAGCATATTAAAAAGCAGAGATATTAGTTTGCCAACAAAGTTCAGTCTAATCAAGGCTATGGTTTTTCCACTGGTCATGTATGGATGTGAGAGTTGGACTGTGAAGAAAACTGAGCACCAAAGAATTGATGCTTTAGAACTGTGGTCCTGAAGAAGACTCTTGCGAGTCCCTTGAACTGCAAGGAGATCCAACCAGTCCATCCTCAAGGAGACCGGTCCTGGGTGTTCACTGGAAGGAATGATGCTGAGGCTGAAACTTCAATACTTTGGCTGCCTCCTATGAAGAGCTGACTCTTTGGAAAAGACCCTGATGCTGGGAGGGATTGGCAGCAGGAGGAGAAGGGGACAACAGAGGATGAGATGGCTGGATGACATCACCGACTCAATGGACATGAGTTTGGGTGAACTCTGGGAGTTGATGATGGACAGGGAGGCCTGGCATGCTGCGATTTATGGGGTCGCAAAGAGTCGGACAAAACTGAGCAACTGAACTGACTGACTGACTGTACACATATGGAGAGAAAAATGTATGATAATGTTTATAGCAGCATTTTTGTAACAGAGAAAGTTGGAAACAAATCCCAGTGATCATCATCTTGAGATCCATTACATCCCTTCTCCAGATCCTGGTCCAATGGGTAAATTACAGCTACCTATATTAGCATAACTATGTATTTTAAGGCTTTCCTCTTGCTCAGCAGTAAAGAATCTGCCAGTAGTGCAGAAGAGGCAGGTTCAATTCCTGGGTTGGGAAGATCCCCTGGAAAAGGAAATGGCAACCCACTCCAATATTCTTGCCTGGAGAATCCCCATAGACAGAGGAGCCTGGAGGGCTACAGTCCGTGGGGTCGTAAGAGCTGGACATGACTTAGTGAATAAACCACCACCACCAATACCAAAGCAGAATTTAGGGTGAAAAAAAAGCATTTTTCAGAGGGCTATATAAATTTTCCTATGAAATGTGTTGGAATGATAAGCAACGTGTTCAAAAAGGTGGCTTCCTTTGAGGAAATGGAGTGGGGGAAGGGTATACAGATTCTTCAATCAGATTTAAGTGATTTTCTTTCCGAAGCAGGAGTGTGAGGAGATGGGCAGCCATTGCATTATCATTTATACTTGTTTATATGTCTGGAATATTTTATTAAAATATTTCTTGAGACTGAGATTATGGGCTAGAATCAATGAAGTGAAAGTTGACACAGATGAATATATGGTCCTGAATCAGTTCCCCAGTGTAAGTTTTTTAAAGTTCTGATGATGGTACATGGACTAACAGTAGTTTATATGAAAAAGAGTCAGGGGGGTTTTGTTTTATTTTTACCATGAGATTATTGTAAACCAACAGGGTGATGTAATTTCCAAATAGGTGGGTGTAACTTGGTTGTAAAAATAGAATTACAGTGAGAACTTTAAAGGAAGTGAGAGTCCAGCTTTATTTTTCTTTTTTATTGAATGAAAGTTTCTTTGAATTCTATAGAGCTTTATAATTTTCAGAAGTTTTACTCACATGATTTCATATAATCTAAAAACACTGCCTTTTTTAATTCCCTACCACTGTGTTGTCCTTCCACTTTCCACACATATAACCACTAGTTCATTTTCTCTATATTTGTGAGCCTGCTTTTATGTTTTATTCACTAGTTTGCTGCATTTTAAAAATTCCACATATAAGTGATATCATACAGTGTTTGTCTATCTCTGTCTGGCTTATTTCATTAGCATAATGCCCTCCATGTCCATCCATGTTGCGGCAAGTGACATTATTTCATTCTTTTTTATGGCCAAGTAATATTCCATCCTGGGAGAAGGCAATGGCACCCCACTCCAGTACTCTTGCCTGGAAAATCTCATGGGTGGAGTAGCCTGGTAGGCTGCAGTCCATGGAGTCACTAAGAGTAGGACACGACTGATCGACTTCCCTTTCGCTTTTCACTTTCATGCATTGGAGAAGGAAATGGCAACACACTCCACTGTTCTTGCCTGCAGAATCCCAGGGATGGGGGAGTCTTGTGGGCTGCCGTCTATGGGGTTGTACAGAGTCGGACATGACTGAAGCGACTTAGCTCAGCTTACTTAATATTCCATTCTGGAAAGTGAAGTCAAGTGGGCCTTAGGAAGCATCACTACGAACAAAGCTAGTAGAGGTGATGGAATTCCAGTGGAGCTGTTTCAAATCCTGAAAGATGATGCTATAAAAGTGTTGCACTCAATATGCCAGCAAATTTGGAAAACTCAGCAGTTGCCACAGGACTGGAAAAGGTCAGTTTTCGTCCCAATTCCAAAGAAAGGCAATGCCAAAGAATGCTCCAACTACCGAACAATTGCACTCATCTCACATGCTAGTAAAGTAATGCTCAAAATTCTCTAAGCCAGGCTTCAGCAATATGTGAACCATGAACTTCCAGATGTTCAAGCTGGTTTTAGAAAAGGCAGAGGAACCAGAGATCAAATTGCCAACATCTGCTGGATCATGGAAAAAGGAAGAGAGTTCCAGAAAAACATCTATTTCATTTTTATCAACTATGCCAAAGCCTTTGACTGTGTGGATCACAATAAACTGTGGAAAATCCTGAAAGAGATGGAAATACCAGACCACCTGACCTGGCTCTTGAGAAACCTATATGCAGATCAGGAAGCAACAGTTGGAACTGGACATGGAACAACAGACTGATTCCAAATAGGAAAAGGAGTACGTCAAGGCTGTATATTGTCACCTTGCTTATTTAACTTCTATGCAAATACATCATGAGAAACCCTGGGCTGGATGAAGCATAAGCTGGAATCAAGATTGCCGATAGAAACAGCAGTAACTTCAGATATGCAGATGACACCATCCTTGTGGCAGAAAGTGAAGAGGAACTAAAGAGCCTCTTGATGAAAGAGAAAGAGGAGAGTGAAAAAGCTGGCCTAAAGCTCAACATTCAGAAAACTAAGATCATGGCATCTGGTCCCATCACATCATGGCAAATAAATGGGGAAACAATGGAAACAGGGGCTGACTTTATTTTTTGGGGCTCCAAAATCACTGCAGATGGTGATTGCAGCCATGAAAATAAAAGACACTTGCTCCTTGGAAGGAAAGTTATGATCATCTTAGACAGCATATTAAAAAGCAGAAATATTACTTTGCCGACTAAGGTCCATCTAGTCAAGGCTATGGTTTTTCCAGTGGTCATGTATGGATGTGAGAGTTGGACTATAAAGAAAACTGAGCGCCAAAGAATTGATGCTTTTGAACTGTAGTGTTGGAGAAGACTCTTGAGAGTCCCTTGGACTGCAAGGAGATCCAACCAATTCATCCTAAAGGAAATCAGTCCTGGGTATTCATTGGAAGGACTGATGTTGAAGCTGAAACTCCAATACTTTAGCCACCTGATATGAAGAGCTAACTCATGTGAAAAGACCCTGATTCTGGGAAGGATTGAGGGTGGAAGGAGAAGGGGACGACAGAGGATGAGATGGTTGGATGGCATCATCGTCTCAGTGGACATGAGTTTGGGTAGATTCCAAGAGTTGGTGATGGACAGGGAGGCCTGGCGTGCTGTGGTTTATGGGGTCACAGAGTCGGACTTGACTGAGCGACTAAACTGAACTGAACTGAACTAATATTCCTTTACCACGTCTTCTTTATGCATTCACCTGTTGAAGTCCAGCTCTATGCACTGGCCAGACCTTGCCTAGAGGATGGGTCTGAGAATTGACTTGCAAGCTCACTTTCATGGCCTTTGGCAGGAGAATCCTCTCCTTATCATATGCGTCCTGCTTGCAGCTACTCATCAGCTGGTTTTCTTAAGAGCAAGAAATACAGAAGCAAGAGAACAACAGAGCCATAGAGCAAGAGGAATGGAAACCATAGCGTCTTACAACCTAATCTTGGAAGTGAGATACCATCACTTTTGCCATAGTCTACTGGCCACGCAGATCAACCTTGATTCAAAGCATAAGATGTGAACTACAGGAGGCAGCACTGGGGGTTGGAACTTTAATTGCAAGGATAAAAATGTAAATTCACTCCAGAAAGACTTGTATCTGGGCATAAGGGACATTAATATTTCTCCCTTCATTCAAGACGCTCTTATTAAGCATGTCATTTGTGCCAGTCACTGTTCTGGGTGCTGAAAATACCATGATGAGCAACACATTCAAGTTCCTGATTTCAGAGACTTTTTACATTTTGGTGAGAAAGATAGAAAATGAACAAATTTTTTAAAAATGGCTTGTTTGCTTCCAATTCAATTTTCTTCACAATCACTCCTGGGGACAGTGTTATTACCAGTGTCCCATTTTTGATAACAGGAAGTCAATTCTCAGGGAGGTGATGGGGTTTTCCTAGAATCCCGCTTAATAAGACCTGGGGCTGGAGTTTGAACCCAGGTCTTTTTCCTCTTTCCTGAGCCAAAGCAGATCACTTTGGGGGTGGTCCAGTCTACCACAAGAAGAGGCCCTGCAAGCTGGGCCTGTACTTTAGAACATCTCTTGAAGGCCTACTATAGAACAAGTCCTAATTCCTGCTAGACTATGAGTTCCTTGAGGTCAGGCAAGATGCTTTCTTAGTCCCTGCACTCCATGCTGCTAAGTCACTTCAGTCGTGTCCGACTCTGTGCAACCCCATAGACGGCAGCCCACCAGGCTCCCCTGTCCCTGGGATTTTCCAGGCAAGAACAGTGGAGTGGGTTGCCATTTCCTTCTCCAATGCATGAAACTGAAAAGTGAAAGTGAAGTAGCTCAGTCGTGTCCGACTCTTTGAGATCCCATGGAATGCAGCCCACCAGGCTCCTCCACCATGGGATTTTCCAGGCAAGAGTACTGGAGTGGGCTACCATTGCACTCCCTTGACATCCAAATATTGTAAGAGGAACTAGCCCCCAGCCCTTAGCACACTCCTTCCTTGGTTCCCTTCAGCCTGTGCCCCCCTTCCCCCATTGGAGACAGTTCCCTTGAGGGAGAGTATTCTCTGGAAGCTTTGCTGAGGCTTCCTATGTGGCGCTAGTGGTAAAGAACCTGCCAGCCAATGCAGGAGACATAAAAGACGCAGGTTCGATTCCTGGGTTAGGAAAATCCCCTGGGAGAAGGGCATGGCAACCCACTCCAGTATTCTTGCCTGGAGAATCCTCATGGACAGAGGAGCCTGGTAGGCTATAGTCCAGAGGGTCGCACAGAGTTGGACATGACTAAAGCGACTTACGGGGCATATACCATGCACGCAAGCAACTCTGGACAGAGGCTGGCAGACCCGATGTTTGGCAGCTGTGGATGCGCAGAACAGCTTCATTTTCAACAAAGACACGTTGAGAGAGATACGTGCTGGTTGTTGGTCAGCAAAACTGGGGACTCAGAACTGATGTGCTTTCACGTGTGTTATCTCACTTTTCTCTTTGTGATCTGAAAGAGAAAGACAAATATTAATGCATAAAAATGGAGTCTGACAAAACTGTTATCGACAATCTAGTTTATACAGCAAAAGCAGAGACACAGACGTGGAGAACAAAGGTAAGGATTCTGAGGGGGAAAGAGGGAAGATGGGATGAATCTGGAGATTGGGATTGACACATATATACTATTGATATTGTGTATAAAACATAGCTAATGAGAGCCTCCTGCATAGCACAGGGAACTCTACTCAATGCTCTGTGGTGACAACAATTGGGAAGGAAATCCAAAAAAAGGGGGATAAATGCATACATATAGCTGATGCACTTTGCTGTACAGCAGAAACGAATAAAACATTGTAAAGCAACTGAACTCCAATAAAAAATTTTTAAAAATAAATTAAAATCATTCTATCACTTTGAAAACACACAAGAAAAAACAGACTGGAGAAGTAGGCAGGATGTAGCTTACGGACCGTTTTACAGACGAAGACACTAAGATTCAGAGATGGAAACCACTTTTCCTACCGTCTCACAGTTGCAGCTAGAGGAGTGAGAGTTTTCTGACTTTTCCTCTCTGCCCCTCTTCTGCGGCTGTCCCTAGATTACATTCTGCCTGATAAAACTCCACATGGTCTACTAGAGTAATGCCTTCACATGCAAACCACCTAGGGATCTTACTCACTTGCCAATTCTGATTCTATACGTCTGGGGTAGTTCCTAAGATTCTGCCATTTTTTTCTTTTCTAAAAATAATTTTTTAAAATTGAAGTGTAAGTTGATTTGCAGTGTTTCAGGTATATAATAAAGTGGCTCAGTTCTGTATATATAATTATATATATATGTAAAGAAACATATGTAATATATAAATCAATTTTTGCATATATTTATTTTCATATTCTTTTCCATTATGGGCTATTACAAGCTATTGAATATAGTTCCCTGTACTATACAATAGGTCCTTGTTGTTTATCTAGTTAATATATAGTAGTGTGTATCTGTTGGAGAAGGCAATGACAACCCATTCCAGTACTCTTGCCTGGAAAATCCCCTGGACAGAGAAGCCTGGAAGGCTGCAGTCCATGGGGTTGCTAAAAGTCAGACATGACTGAGTGACTTCACTTTCACTTTTCACTTTCCTGCATTGGAGAAGGAAATGGCAACCCACTCCAGTGTTCTTGCCTGGAGAATCCCAAGGACGGAGGAGCCTTGTGGGCTGCCATCTATGGGGTAGCACAGAGTCAGACACGACTGAAGCGACTTAGCAGCAGCAGCAGCAGCAGTGTGTATCTGTTAATCCCAAACTCCTAATTTATCTCTCCCCTTCCTTTCCCCTTTGGGAAACAACCATAAGCTTGTTTTCTATTTCTATGAGTGTATTTCTCTTTTGTTGATAAGTTCATTTACATTATTGTTTTAAATTCCACATATAAACAGTTATCATATATTTGTTTTTTCCATCTGCCTTAGTTCTTTTAGTATGATAATCTAAACATCCATCCATGTTGCTGCAAATGATATTATTTCATTATTTTTTAAAGTTGAGTAGCATTCCAGTATGTGTGTGTATGTGTATATATATATATATTACTTATATATACACCATGAGATTCTGCATTTCTAACAGGCTTCTAGGGAATGCCCAGCTATTCCAGAGAACACACTTTGAGTCATAAGAGCCATTCTGTCCTGTTTCCATACTTCAGAACCCCCAAAGTGAAAGTGAGTGAAAGTGGCTCAGTTGCGTCCAACTCTTTATGACCACATGGATTATACAGTCCATGCAATTCTCCAGGTCAGAATACTGGAATGGGTAGCTGTTCCCTTCTCCAGGGGATCTTTCCAACCCAGGAGTCGAACTGGGGTCTCCTGCATTGCAGGCAGATTCTTTACCAACTGAGCTATCAGGCAAGCCCTCAGAATCCCAAACACCCTTTAAAACACAGCCTGATGACCCAGGAAGACTCCCTGTTGTCTCCTGCTGGAAGTGCCTCTTCTTACTGAATGACTTCTCTGGGGACCTGCTCCCTGGGAAGCACCAGTTACAGCTCCTTGCACTAAAGTGACCTGTGATCTCAAAGGCTCCTCTTTGGGCTTGGCTCACATGGGATTGGACTCTCAGTGCCTCTGAATTAATTTATTGTTTTTTTCATGGATCTTTTGTCAAGTGTAGGCAGTTATCCATCGTAAGAAAGTAGGCATTGGGGTGCACTGTTGCCCTGAATATCTTAATTCTCTATTTCTTTTCTGTAGGGACAGTTCACTGGCTGATATAATCTTACACTAATCCTGTTAAGGCAGTGCTTTTGGTTTTTTTGGCTACTCTTAAGTTTCAATTGATCAGACAGCTGACAAACAGGTAGTGGGCTGTAAGCGGTCATATAATCTTCATCACTGGCAAATTCTGAGACAGTTGAAGCTGACCTCTACTTAGGGAAAAATCTCCAAAAATGTAACACTTAGATGTATGTGGAATGATTCACTGGCCCAGGCTTTGGTCTGCAGCAGACACAAGCTTCTTGAGGGCAAACACCAGCTGATCTTTACATCTAACTCACCACGATCTAGAACGTGCAGACAGATTCAATACATGCTCAAGTACCAATCGTGCTGGGCCATGTACGTACGTTATAACTTTGAAAAGAAAAAAAACCCAGGAAATCATCCTAACACATCCTCAGAGAATCTCAAATTTTTTGAGTCTCACTCTTTTCAAAGTTTAGGATCAGTCGGTCTTCTAGGTAAGGAAGTTGATTTTCCCTTTTTACTGGACAGATGGGCACACAGATGCTCCTGGGAGTTCATTAACCCTGCCCTGACATTTTTGTAGTACCGGCTTTGTCATACAGTGGATCTTGGAACACGTCCAAAATATACTTAGACATACTTCTCCAGGAGAAAAGCTTTTACACTTCAGAAACGCATACACACACACACACACACACACACACACGCACACACTCTTAATTTGAGGTTGAATTTTTCTGCCCTAATTAGCTACGTCTTTGAGCTTCAAGAGCTGGTTTTACTGTGGTTATTAACGAGGCCAATCTCTGATCGCTGGCCTTTTTCAAAAGCATTCCAGTCTGCTAAACAGTGGCCTTTCATGATTTACAAGTTTGGACTGTTTGGGGGTTTTCAACAATTAAGGTGCTAACTTTTCACACTCGCATGGTCTCCAAACTTCTTAATCACAAAACCTTGGACGTGGGTTGCAGCTTGGTGCTCCTGTTGGTTGCTCTTACATATGGCAGCGTTCATCATCCAGTCCAACGGGCATCGTTTCCAGAGAGGATGCTGGCAGGAAGACACGGACGCTGCTCATCAGCGTGAAGTCATGGCCCAGAGCGAGTGTTGTCAGACAGTGGCTCCAAGACGTTAAGAGTAAGCAACCCCTGCCTTGAACTTGGCATGTCACTGTTTTCAAAGTACTTGCAAACTTGAAAGCTCACTTGATCATTACAACAAGGCTGTCTAATGCGCAGACAAATGCCATTATTCTGAACAGGCAAAGGGAAGATGAGAGAAGTGAAGTGACGTGCCTGAAAACACACAGTCAGGGGCAGAACTGGGACTCAAAGAGTGCCCTGGTTCCTAGTCCGTAGCTCATTCCAAAAGGTGAGGTCAATTCCTTCGGTCTTAAACTGCATCCTTTTCTTGGTGAAAACATAAAACACTGGCTTAGAACTTTTTTTTTAGCATAATCGGTGGACTGCATTCTACTTCCACAGGATATTTATAGATGCTTTGGAGAGCCTCTGGTCCCGTTTCATCTACTGATGTCCTGATGCTCAACACCAGTTAAAAAGTTTAAAGATATCTTTTTCTTCACAGAAGAAACTTATTGCTCATTAGTATTAAACAGCAAATGTGTAGACAACATGTTATAGAAATATAGAAAATAAAAAGGGGTGACCACGTTTCACCAATAGGAATCCCAGACTGTGCAAGGAATGTAGGCTGGGTTATGTTTTATTAAGATAAAGAAACAGCTGGAAATCCACTGTTATGTGATTTTTGTTTATCTGAAGTGAAACAGATGAAGATGACTCCGATGCTATAAAGTATTGGATTCATTTTAGCTGTGTTTATTTATCTATGCTGTTTTTCTACCATGATCATAGTTATCAGTGGCTTTCGAGTTCTCAATACACTTGGATAAGTATTCTTACCTTGCTAAAGAGTGTCATTCCTGGACATGTGAAAGAGGATGTTTGGGCATTTAACGTGAATTCTTCATACCGTCTCAAATTCACCTCCAAAGCATTCTCATATCTACCTGCTTCTCATTGCACTCAGCTGGTCCAAGTCTCCATCATTTCTTGCCCAGGGAATTGAAAACAGCCTTCCCAGGAGTCCACCTGTTCCCACTGTGCTCAGTGCAGCCATTCTCCACATATCAGCCAAAGCCCTCTTCCAAGTCACCCTCTTGTTTAACATCTAGCAGTGGCCTTCTGTTATGTTCACAAGAAAACCCAGCCCCTTGCTGATGCCTGGGAAGTTCCCCGTGATCTAGCCTCTGCCATCTGACATCCTCACCTCCCTCCTCTTGAACCCCCAGCACCGCTCACAGCTCCTGGAGTGTGTCCATCTCATTCCCACTCCAGGCTTGCCCTGGCCTTCCATGAACTGTCCCTAGCTCACTGCTGGGCTGGGTCCTCCTGACCATGCAGACCTCTGTGACCTTAGAGTGGCCTTCTCTGATCACACTGTTAGGAGTGACCCCACATCACACCTTGTTCCAGGCACACTTATCAGATTACCCTGTCCTTTCTTTCTACAGAGCACTTATCCTCTCTTGAAAATACCTTCTTCATTGTCTTTGTCTTCCCACTGGAATGTAGGCACCAAGAAAGCAAGAAAATGGCTTTTGAAATTCACTTTGTGATCACCAGTGCCTCGAAGAGGCTAGCATAGGGCAGGTATTCAATCAATGCCTGTGATCCAGTGAAACTCGGACAAAGGTAAGAGCAAAGACAGAGCATGTTGTCAAGCCCCTCCTGTCTGTGAGGTCTCTAACCATGACTTATCTGTGGGGGTGTCTTACACCTTTTTAATCTTTCATCCTCCCAGAATACTAGGTAATATAGCTCGCTGGGCACAGACGAATAGTCTGAGTCTCAGAGAAACTTACTAACACGTTTAAGGATGTGCAGTTATTAACTAACCCATAGGAAGAAATATTGAGGCAAGTGACTCTCCAAAGCTTGTGGCTCTTCTACCACGCTATACAGCAGCATTTGTTTTGTTCTGGTTTTATTTTTCTTTGTTTTTGGCATGCAGATCTTCTTAGTTGCCCTGGCCAGGTATTGAACCTTTGCCCCCTGTAGAGGAAACTCAAGAGTTTTAACCACTGGACCACTAGGGAAGTCCTCAGCATCATTTCTAATGGTCAAGGTAGCCAGGGGTGCCTCCACCCCTCAGTAGTATGTAGTGGTTAGAACTCATTAATAGCGTATGTGTAAAGGGGAAATGTTACTTGTTATTTGTAGGAGGATGGCGAAGGGTGCATAAATCATGCAAATAAACCATAAGAATAAGATTCATAAGAATTCATACCCAGTGTTATAGATTAAATTTTGCTCCTCTCACTGGCCTTGATGTGTTGACGGCCTAGTCCCAGTACCTTGAAATACAACCTTTTTTGTAAATAAGGTCATAGCAGATATGATTAGTTAGGATAACACGAGGTCATCCTGGAGGAGGCTAGCTCTATAATCCCATATGACTGGTATCCCTCTAAGAAGAGAGACATTTGGACCTGGAGACACACAGGGAAGACCGCTGTGGGAAGACACAGGCAGAGATGTGAGCGATGCTGCCACAGGCCAAGGAACAGCTGCGGCTACACCCGGGGCTGGAAGTGGAAGCAGTGGATCCTCTCCTGGAGGCTTTGGAGGAAGTGTGGCCTCACCGGGCCGTACTTCTAGCCTCCAGATCTCTGAAGCAGTGAGTTTCTGTTGTTTCAAACCACACAGTTTGCAATAATGTGTTAGGGCAGCCCTCGGAAACGAATACCCCTGGAAATCAAAGTCCTGGGAGAAGTGTCACCACTGGCTGCTCTGATTCTCCTAAGCAACCCAGGTAATTCACACGAAATAAATGAACAAGAGAAAAGGGAGACAAGAAAGGAACAGTCCATTGTGTGCCAGTCTCACATCCAGTGTGCTCAAAGACGAGTCATTCCTGTGCAATATTGCTAGATTTGGAAAACTGTGAAGAATGTAACACGGCTGTCTGTCGGAGCCATACTCACTGGTCCCGGCTCACTGGACTTTGTGCCCAGAATGATTTTACCATCTCCCTTTACTTCCCTGGTGGCTCAGACAATAAAGCGTCTGCCTACAGTGCGGGAGACCTGGGTTTGATCCCTGGGTCAGGAAGATCCTCTGGAGGAGGAAATGGCAACCCACTCCAGTACTCTTGCCTGGAAAATCCCATGGTCGGAGGAACGTAGTAGGCTACAGTCCACGGGGTCGCAAAGAGTCGGATATGACTGAGCGACTTCACTTTTCACTTTTTAGTGTGGCCAAATTGCAGACCTCTATGTGTAGTTTTTTTCTTTCTTCTTTTTTTTTATAATGATTTTACTTATTTATTTTTGGCTGTGCTGTGTCTTCACTGTTGCTTGGGCTTTTCTCTAGCGGTGAGCGGAGGCTACTCTCTAGCTGTGGTGGCTTTTCTTGTCGGAGAGCACAAACTCTTGGGCATGCGGGCTTCAGGAGTTGCAGTGGCCGATCTCAAGAGCAGAGGCTCAGGGGTTGAGGAGGGCGGGCTTAGTTGAGGCATGTGGAATCTTCTGGGATCAGGGATCAGATGCACGTCCCCTGCATTGGCAGACTCATTCTTTACCCCGAGTCACCAGGGAATCCCCCATAGTTTTTCATGTTTGATATGGTCCACTTCTATATCTGCTTGTCTAGTCACTCCAGTGTGGCCTTTGCCTCTGTCATGCCTCCAAGTTATCCAAATCACTAAGCCAAAGCCAACACTTTTTCTAACTTTCTTTCAGTCTTTTTTCTATGAATATATACGACCATGTTTACACAGCATATATACTTTTATATTTATGGAACCATTTCCATATTAATGGACCTATGCAATTTCTATTTTCAATTAATGTATCATTTATCTTCTTTTTCCTTATAAGCAGCACTCTGATAAACATCCTTATGCATGTAAACATGTCTCTCTTTCAGACTGGGCATAGTCTTAGAAAAGGATTTCAAGGAACAAAGGACATGATGAATTCTAAACTTTTTCTGCAAATGTTAGCCATGCTACCGGTGCTTGAATCTAGGCAGCAAAACTGTGGTTTTGGTCAAAATATGGCCGTAACATCTATTTGTTAAATGAAGTGAAATCGACCTTCAGGAAAAGACATATATCTTACACTATATAGTGTATACTATATAGAAGACATAATATATAATCTGTATATTTAACATTTGTCCAGCGGTAATAATAGGGCTTCCCAGGTGCCTCAGTGATGAAGACTCTATCTGCCAAGCAAGAGGTCCAGGTTGGATCCCTGGGTTGGAAAGATCCCCTGGAGAAGGAAATGGCACCCCACTCCAACGTTCTTGCCGGGAAATCCCATGGACAGAGAAGTCTGGTGGGCTACAGTCCATGGAGTCTCAAAAAGAGTCAGACATGACTTGGTGACTAAAACCAGCAGTGTTAGTGATATTTTGAACACATTCCTTATAGTTGGAAAGGATCATGTTCATTACCAGATTACATAAACCTGGAATTATTCATTTTGAGATGGATTGGGGTCTTTGGATGATGTAGCTCTCCTTTATAATAATGCTAAAATGTTGTTCCTATATCCTTGTTTTTCTTTTCTAATCTTCCTCATCATACTCATCACTTCCAAACCTCCAAATTCTCTCACTCCACCTCTTTAACTTTTCCTTTTACTCCTTTTTCTTCCGACTATTGTGATAACAACATGGACTTCTGAGGGCACAGGCTGTATTCTGACTGACGCAATGTTTGAGCTATTTTCTCAAAAAAAAAGAAAAAGAAAAAAAGAAAGGACAAAATCAGATCTTTCCAGTAGAACAGATTGGCACTCTGTGGGGCTCTGAATCTGAAACTGAATGAGAACTTTCACTTTTTTGTAGTTTTCCCTTGCTCTACCCAGCAAGTGGGCCTTGTCATCTTTGTCCCTAGTTCACTCTGATATCATCCAAGTGGAGCTGAGGGACTGCACAGGTGTGTGCAGAGGAATTATTTTTCTCAGAAAGACTTCTGAAAGCTGTGACCTTCATATTGTACAAAAGTCATCCATTCATCCATTCTTTCAAGAACGTTTCGTATATGTAGGTAATTTGCCAGGATCCAATCTGGGTGCTGAGACGTGAATAAGAAAGACCAGTCATGCCCTCAGGGAGCCTGTAATCTAGTGAGAAGCAGAGTCTTGTAATGGAGACAAGTGGGATAGAAAGCTGCCCAGGGCAGAGGGAATCAGGGTGAGATCTTGGAGGAGGTGGCGTGGGGGGGAGTCCCAAACATTGTGGGGGAATCCCCAGACAAAGAAAAGCAGTTGGGTTCTCTGACATCTGTCATGTACGCCCCTGGGCTGCATCAGCTCAAACACAAATTTCAGCCCCTCATTCAGAAGTCCAGCTCAGGGCCTTCGGAGCAAAACTTCAGAGAGTTGCAGAGAAGATTCAAAGGAGCCCCGGACTAGGAGTCCGAGAGCCCTGGGTGACAAGTTCAGCTTTGCTAGCCTCAAACATTTGCTGGAATCTCATAAAGCCTCAGTTTCATCCTCTGTAAAATGGTACCTATAACCATTACCTGGAGGCCTTCCCCGGTGGCTCAGTGATAAAGAATTCGCCGGCCAATGCAGGAGATGCAGGTTCGATCCTTGGGTCTGGAAGACCCCCTGGAGAAGGAAACGGCAGCCCACTCCAGTACTCTTGCCTAGAGAATCCCATAGACAGAGAAGGGTGAGTTACAGTCCATAGGATTGAGAAAGAGTCAGACACGACTTGAAGACTGCACAACAACGCTTACCTGGAAGTGTGAGGCCTGAGTGGGAGGGCACATACAGGAGGAGCTCACTGCCTCTCTATTGTGCTCACCCGGGGCTGATTTTCAAAGCTGCACTTCTGAACACCGCCCAAGGGGTGGGTGGCAACACGTAGTCCCGCCCCCTGTGAACTGGTGACCTCCTTGGCCACGGAAGCAGACAGGTCATTTAAAAAATGTAATTTTCGCATTGACATTCTTCATGCTAAGCCCGGGGGCAGGCATGTCCATTCTGCTCGGGGAGAGCTCGGGGGCAGTAACCCAGAAAGAGGCGGCAGCCCGCACTTTGCCATTCTGCGCCTGGGCTGCTGACAAAAGAATTGTGCAAATGAACCTTTAAATCCGTAAATAGTGCCCCCACAATGCCGGGAAGAATGCAGCGGCGACAAAGGGCAATATTCACAGTTTATCTCAGGGTGATGGATCTGAATGGACGCATGAACACGGGTTTGTTAGAGAAAGCGCGGGCCACAGCCCCCCGCCGGGAACCCAGTGGCCGCAGTCTGCAGTGCAAACAGTCAGTCTAAATCCCGAACAATTAGGGGAAACCAAGCTGCCATTATCTGAACTTCAACTTGTTCTCATGATTGTATGGGAAATGAAAAGTTGTACACGGCTCGGGGAAGGCGCTGTGGGCCCTCACCGCACGCAGGGCCTCGGAGAAGGTGCAGAATGTATATTTCATACCCGCGACAGGAGTGGCCTGCACGCCGCCCGGGTCAGGGCAGGGACGGGGGCAGCTGAGTGTGGCTGATCGACCTCGTGTGGGATCCAGTCTCTGACTATATATCCCTCCTTCGTCTGATGTCTCCGAAAAGCCCCACTTGGTGACCTCAGAGAGGTCGGTTTGGTACCTGACAGCTGTTTGAAACTTCAAGGGCAGGGCTGTCGCTTCCTTTCCTTTTAGTTTCCAGTTTCTTAGCCCAGAGTGGGAGTTTCACTGTGCTTGTTAAGCCCAAAGTGAGCCCAGTACTATGAGAGAGGGACATGGCCCAAAGAGGATGAAGCATTTGAACTGGGCCTCCAGGGGTGATGGGATTTGAGAGGCTAATTAGAAGGAGAAAGACTTCATTCCAAGGTGCAGACACAGCTCTGGCAGAGGCTGGGGAGAGGGGCTGAGTATGGCTGGTAGCTGGAGTGAAGGATTCTGGGAAGGGAAAGGAAAGGCCGAGGCGAAGCCTGAAAAGCAGCCCAATCATCAACAGTCTTGAAAGCAAAGGGGGAGTTTGCCTTTTACCCCATAGGCAGTGGGAGTGATGGAATGTTCTGGAGCAAGGGAATGCCTCCTGACTGGGAAGAGTCAATGAGGATGCAGTCCTGCCTGGGGTGAGGCAGGAGTGGCCTGCAAAAAGCAGATCGTCAGGGCTTGCATGCAGGGCGAGAGGTCAAAGGTGACAAAGGTTGTAAGCCTTTGGCTCTTTCTGCTCCAATTCATTCATTAATGACACCCTTCTTGTTGCTTTCCATCCAAGAGGAGTGTCAGAATTCCACACACTAGCTCAGTGGCAAGAACTTGTAAAGTCAATTGATCAATTAATTGCACATATGTATATTTTCAGACGGGACACAGAAATGTCCTTTATTTCATTTTTTAAAATAAAAAGTCAGTTCTTCCACCTACCCCAAGTTCACGTGGGAACTCTCATCACTTGAATTTCACAGGTAGGAAAACTGAGGCTCAGAGGATTATATAAATGAGGTGCTCTGGTCTGAGCTGGGATTTGAACCAGGGTCTTTCTGATGAGAAAGCCTTTCCGCTCTCCTTTATGTTAAGCCACCTCTGCTGAGACTGGTCTGGAGGCAGGCATGCAATCACACAGAAAGACCTGCACTCGGGCCACCGGCACAGCGGCTGAAACAGAGACTTCCAAGAACCGTCTTCAAAGCGGCTAGAGGCATTCAGCAAGGCCTGGCATTCAGGCTGCAAAGATTTCTCCATTGTCTCCACCATCAGAGGTAAGTGACATCTTGAACGCCTCAAGAAGATTAAATAGCCCAGCTCGGTCGGAAAGCTTAAAAAAAAAAAAAAAAAGAGTGAGAGAGAGGGAGAAGAAAGGGCCCAAGTTGCCTATTATAGAACTGGTCCTTTTTTGTCGGAGAAAGAGCTTTCAAGGAGCACTATTGGAAGAAGCGGGCCCAGATAGGAAGACAATGACAGGGAACGGGAGAGAACTCCGAGAGGAACCTGGGGCTGGGCGCCTTGAATGCGGATTACTGCGGCTCCGAGCCAGCAAAGAAAAGGGTTCCCCTGGTCAGGATGAAAATGAGGAATTACTTTTTTTTCCCTTCCCCTCTGAGACTCCAGTTCACTGCGCAGTGACAATGCATGATGGGGGACACTTGACATGTCCCTCTTCCAGGCCATGTTGGCGCCCCATGTGGGGCCCCCAGGGAACAAGGGCAGTGCAGACCCAAACAAAGCCGATTTTAACCCAATAAACTCACCCCGCATTCTCAGATTGGAACGACAAGCGCGGATTGCTGAGTGTCCGTCGCTGGCCCGAACACATGGGATAAATCAGGAGTTTGAGTTTGGGAATGTTTGAACATAGGTAACCTTCATCTTTTTACAAGCTTTTTTTTTTTTTTTTTTTTTAAAGCTATCCATGGGGTGGAAGACGAGGGTGCTAGTGAACTGTTCGTCACCTGAGAAGAGCCTGTTTCTAAATAGGTGTTGAAAGTGTGGTCTGTGAAGGATAAAGAAATCTAATTTGCTCAGTTCCTGGGGACATGATTTGCTTTTGAAATATACACTGTCCTAACCCACCCCTCAATAGCTGCCCTGTATGTTCATTTAGGAAGTGCCATGAGAGAGGTGTAGGGGTGAAAAAAAAAAAAAAACACAAACTCGACCGCAAGTCCGGAGATCTGGGTTTGAGTCTGTCACCAGCTTGCCGACAGTGTTATAAGAGTCCCTTGCCCTCTCAGAGTTTCAGTTCTCACCTGCAATGGTCTGAGAAGTCTGCTGTTTGGATAAGGCAGGTAGTAGTTTTCACAGGGTATCACTCCAGGGCAGATGGTACCCAGTGGATGCTTTGTAAACACCTGTGTGGATGACTAGGGCTGTATCTTGCTTCCTTCTCTGAGAAGAACCAAGTAAGATGGTCATTGCAAGCTTGGTTTTGACTCTGCAAGTACATTTTACAAATGTGAAACATGATGATTATTTTTCTGTTCTTTCCTTGTGAAAATCAATCATCCAAAAAAACATTTAGTAGTAATAAGCAGTTATAGAGCCCAAGTCCTTGTATGATATTCAGCTTAATTGACTTCAAAATTATTTTCATGTACGTAGAGTCACTGATGGCTTTCAAACCTCAGACTGTGTTAAAAAGAAGCATGTGATAGGTGTTGAAGTCAGAAATGTAACAGAAGCCTGATGAACTTGGTGAATCTTCATTCCTTCTAGATCCTACGTCAGTGTCTGATCATTTGGTACCTCGTGCACGGGAGTCATATTAGCCTTTTAAATTTTATTTACTTATTTATTTATTGGCCACAATATGCAAGATCTTAGTTCCCTGACTAAGGATTGAACCCAGGCCCCCTGCATTGTAAGGTAGCGTCTTAACCACTGGACCACCAGGGAAGTCCCTAGCCTTTTATGTCTGGTTGTAAGCTATCTTTTCATACTTGGCTTTTGCTTTCTGTGTGTGATGTGAATTACAAGATTTGGCCTGCCGATAGGAATTTAAGGTCACAATGGAAAGGGAATTTGGTACCTACAGTGGGGAAAGGATGCTTATGTCACCTCGGAATCCTTCCTTCTTGGAATGTGAACACACCAGCATGAAGCATCACACCAAGGGTCTCCTTGCTAAGAATGTCTTTCCTTCCCAAATGGAGGAGAGGAGCTTCCTTGCTCACTGATGCTTTATTTGGTCCTGGATGCACCTTGGATGAACTCAGGGACAGATACCAACCTTAAACAGGAAGCCACGACTAGTGGAACGGGTGGGCTTTGGCATAAGGCACACCTTCCACTGACACCCTGCTATACCCTCTTCAGGCCATGGACCCTCAAATGAGCCATTGAATTAGGGCTGGGGTTTGGTTTCCTGAGAATAACACCAATGTACCAGAGTTCCTGTGAGGCAAGACAGATGGGTGTCACTGAAACTCCATGTGGTACTCAGTGTAAGTGAGGGGAGTGTGTGGACCGGGAGGGGCCAGAGGAGGCTGAATCACCTGTTAGGTACAGGGTCTCCTGTGCCATGGATGAAACATCTGTAAAGTGGAAGCTTCTCCACAAATTGCTATAAGGATTTAGAGGTAATGTGGAAGGATCTCAGCTCATTGAGGGAAGTGGGGAAAAGTGCAATATCCAAGAGAGAAGATTAGCTGGAAGAGTTAGAGTGCTCTCACTTCTGCTCATTTCTCCTGAAGACTTACTCCAGGAAACTATTTTCTCAGTAGATTCTCAGTAATGAGAGATTCTCCAGTAATGAGGGGGAGGGGAATCTGCGTATCTGAATTTCTGCCCCGCTTGCCCTCTCCTGACCTGAACCCTTGCCACCTGAGAGTAGAGGCAGAACCACTCACTGGAGACAGATTTTGTGCCCATTCCTGGTAAAGACGTGGTGTGACTGGGCTGTAGTAGTGTTGGGGTATGAACAAGAAGGTCATTACCCTTAACATTTAAAACTGATTCACAAAACAGTATGGCGGTTTCTTTAAAACAGAAAGTAGAGCTTCCATATGATCCAGCAATCCCACTCCTGGGTATCCAGAGAAAACTTTAATTAAAAAAGATACATGCATTCAAATGTTCATTGCAGCACTGTTCACAATAGCCAAGACATGGAAGCAACCCAGATGTTCATCAACAGATGAATGCATAAGGAAGATGTGGTAGACATATACAATGGAATATTACTCAGCCATAAAAAAGAATGAATCAATGCCCTTTGCAGCAATGAGCATGGTCCTAGAGATTATCATACTAAGTGAACTAAGTTAGACAGAGGAAGACAAATATTGTATGATATCACTCATATGTGAAATCTAAAAGAAAAAGATACAAATGAACTTACTTGCAAAACAGAAGCAGATTCACAGACTTAGAAAAAAAAATTCATAGTTACCAAAGGGGAAAGTGGGGGGCAATGGATAAATTAGGAATTGGGGTTTAACAGATATACACTACTCTATGTGAAACAGATTAATCTTATAATAACCTATAATGAAAAATAATATATCAGTTCAATTCAGTTCGGTCACTCCACTGTGTCTGGCTCTTCATGATCCCATGAATCGCAGCACGCCAGGCCCTCCTATCCATCACCAACTCCCGGAGTTTACTCAAACTCATGTCCATCAAGTCGGCGATGCCATCCAGCCATCTCATCCTCTGTTGTCCCCTTCTCCTCCTGCTCCTAATCCCTCCCAGCATCAGGGTCTTTTCCAATGAGTCAACTCTTCACATGAGGTGGCCAAAGTACTGGAGTTTCAGCTTTAGCATCAGTCCTTCCAATGAACACCCAGGACCAATCTCCTTTAGGATGGATTGGTTGGATCTCCTTGCAGTCCAAGGGATTCTCAAGAGTCTTCTCCAATACCACGGTTCAAAAGCATCAATTCTTCAGCACTCAGCTTTCTTCATAGCCCAACTCTTACATCCATACATGACTACTGGAAAAACCATAGCCTTGACTAGATGGACCTTTGTGGGCAAAGTAATGTCTCTGCTTTTTAATATGCATCTACGTTGGTCTTAACTTTCCTTGCAAGGAGTAAGCGTCTTTTAATTTCATGGCTACAATCACCATCTGCAGTGATTTTGGAGCCCCAAAATTAAAGTCTGACACTGTTTCCACTGTTTCCCCATCTATTTCCCATGAAGTGATGGGACCAGATGCCATGATCTTCATTTTCTGAATGTTGAGCTTTAAGCCAACTTTTTCACTCTCCACTTTCACTTTCATCAAGAGGCTCTTTAGTTCTTCTTCACTTTCTGCCATAAGGGTGGTGTCATCTGCATATCTGAGGTTATTGATATTTCTCCCAGCAATCTTGATTCCAGTCTGTGCTTCTTCCAGCCTAGCATTTCTTATGATGTACTCTGCATAGAAGTTAAATAAGCAGGGTGACAATATACAGCCTTGACGCACTCCTTTTCCTATTTGGAACCAGTCTGTTGTTCCATGTCCAGTTCCAACTGTTGCTTCCTGACCTGCATATAGGTTTCTCAAGAGGCAGGTTAAGTGGTCTGGTATTCCCATCTCTTTCAGAATTTTCCACGCCCGAGATCAGGGGTGATGGCCGAGAGGAGCAACCTCATGTCCACGGAGTGGCGGCTGCGCGGGCACAGGAGGGCCGAGAGGAGCTACTCCATGTTTAAGATCAGGAGGGTCGGCCCTGAGGAGATACCCCTCATCCAAGGTAAGGAGCAGTGGCTGCACTTTGCTGGAGCAGCCATGAAGAGATACCCCAAGACCAAGGGAAGAGAAACCCAAGTAAGACAGTAGGTGTTGCGAGAGGGCATCAGAAGGCAAACACACTAAAACCTTAATCATAGAAAACCAGCCAATCTGATCACATGGACCGCAGCCTTGTCTAACTCAATGAAACTAAGCCATGCCATGTGGGGCCACCCAAGACAGATGGGTCACGGTGGAGAGGTCTGGCAGAATGTGGTCCACTGGGAAAGGGAATGGCAAACCACTTCAGTATTCTTGCCTTGAGAACCTCATGAACAGTATGAAAGAATATATAAGTATAGCAAATCACATTTTTGTATACCTGAAACTAACACAGCATTGTAAATCCACTGTACTTCAATAAAAAGTAAGTCTCAGCACGGTAGTCATGAGAATTTCCTCCCTTGTGGTGTGGAGCCTGCCGTGGCGCTTGCCTGGGTGGGTGCTCAGTTGTGTCCAACTCGTTGCCACTGCATGGATTGCGGCCTGCCAGTCTCCTCTCTCCGTGGGATTATCCCAGCAAGGATGCTGGAGTGGGTTGCCCTTTCCTCCTCCAGGGGATCTTCCTGACCCAGGGGTTGAACCCAAGTTCCTGCTTCTTCCTGATCTTCCCTGGTGGCTCAGATGGTAATGCATCTGCCTACAATATGGGAGACCTGGGTTCAATCCCTGGGTCAGGAAGATCCCCTGGAGAAGGAAATGGCAAACCACTCCAGTACTCTTGCATGGAAAATTCCATGGACAGAGGAGCCTGGCGGGCTACAGGCCATGGGGTCACAAACAGTCAGACACGACTGAGTGGCTTCACTTACTCACTCCGGCATCGCCTGCATAGTAGGAGGATGCTTTACTGCTGAGCCACTGGGGAAGCCCACATGGTTGTTGGCTTACCCTACACAACACATTGGAGACAAACACCCACTTCTTCAAGTCCCAGTGGCCCGTACCAGCTCAAACTTACTGACTCGATCTGCCCTCAACAACAGGTTTACCAGAGTCCTGCTTTGCTCTATGTCTTTTTTTTTTTTTAAGCTTTTTGATTATCTAAAAGTTATGAAAGTAAAAGTCGTTGTCTTGTTCAACTCTTTGCAACCCCATGGACTGTATATTCCATGGAATTCTCCAGGCCAGAATATTGGAGTGGGTAGCCAATCCCTTTTCTAGGGGATCTATCCAACCCAGGGCTGGAATCCAGGTCTCCCACATCACAAGTAGATGTTTTACCAGCTGAGCCACCAGGAAATTTACAATAGTAAAAAATATTAGTCTTATAACCAGAGGGTATTGAGAACTTGTTATATAGAAATAAATGTTGGGTTTCAAATTTTTCACTGGTGAAGCTTCTGTAAAACTTTTATCACAGTTGATGTTATGGGAGCACATGTTAAATAGCAAGAAGCAACATTCTGTGTTCAGTTCAATTCATTTCAGTCGCTCAGTCATGTCTGACTCTTTGTAACCCCATGGACTGCAGCACTCCAACTCCCCCTGTCTATCACAAACTCCCGGAGTTTACTCAAACTCATGTCCATTGAGTCGGTGATACCATCCAACCATCTCATCCTCTGTCATCTCCTTCTCCTCCCACCTTCAATCTTCCCAGCATCAGGGTCTTTTCCAATGAGTCAATTCTTCACAAGAGGTGGCCAAAGGATTGGAATTTCAGCTTCAGCATCAGTTCTTCCAATGAATATTCAGGACTAATTTCCTTTAGGATGGACTGGTTGGATCTCCTTGCAGTCCAAGGGACTCTAAAGGGTCTTCTCCAACACCACAGTTCAAAAGCATCAATTCTTTGGCGCTCAGCCTTCTTCACAGTCCAACTCTCACATCCATACATGACCACTGGAAAAACCATAGCTTTGACAAGACGGACCTTTGTTGGCAAAGTAATTTCTGTGCTTTTCAATAGGCTGTCTAGTTTGGTCATAGCTTTTCTTCCAAGGAGCAAGTGTCTTTTAATTCATGGCTTCAATCACCATTTTGCAGTGATTTTGGAGCCCAAGAAAATAAACCCTGTCACTGTTTCCATTGTTTCCCCATCTATTTTCCATGAAGTGATGGGACAAGATACCATGATCTTAGTTTTCTGAATGTTGAGTTTTAAGCCAACTTTTTCACTCTCCTCTTTCACATTCATCAAGAGGCTCTAGTTCTTCACTTTCTGCAATAAGGGTGGTGTTATCTGTACACCTGAGGTTATCGATATTTCTCCCAGCAATCTTGACTCCAGCTTGTGCTTCATCCAGCCCAGCGTTTCTTTCTTTCTTTTTTTTTATAAATCTATATAGTTTTATTAAGACAAAAAACTGACAGTGTTGATATGAAGTTTACATTTAAACAAAAGTTTTCACAAAAACCTAACACACGCCTAAAAATTACAATGGAGTTCTACATGTAGATCAAGACGATGTCAACAACTGATGAATCTCATGACGCAAGACAGCGTTTTGGATTTTAGTTAATTCTTAGGATTAAATCATAAGTGAAACGAATCGCCAGTCTAGGTTTGATGCAGGATGCAGGATGCTTGGGACTGATGCATGGGGATAATCCAAACTAAAGTATTATTCTCCATCTAGCATAACTTACTTCAGGTTATGGATTCACCCTATTGTTTAACTCTGAGAAAATGTAATTTAAGAATTTCTTTAAAAAAAATCCAACTGTGAGCCCTTAAATAAAAGTGAGTTAAATTCAGAACATGTAATTCCCCCATAGAGAAATTTCATATATATGTTGCATTGTAGTGTCTAACTCTGTGTATTATCTGAAAGTTTTTTTTATAGATTTCCTATGATTAAAATTAAAAAAAATGATCAATTGTATCACTTCAAGGGAATGTTCTATTAGTTTTGAACTTTTTTAAAATATATTTCAGATATTTTTATTCTAAACATTGATACAAAATCAGATTTTTATACTAGATATTGCATTGGTTTATTTTGACAATCCTTTTTTCATATACTAGATAGACTTCTCATAACAGAGAAAATTAAAAGCTGATATTGTTATATTTTGATATGTTGTGTTATGCTATGTTATACTATTTTATATTGTATTATGTAATGCTAAATAACATATGCTAATAGTTCAGTCACGCAGTCGTGTCCGACTCTTGGCGACNGACCAGGAGCTGACTGTGGCTCAGATCATGAACTCCTGATTGCCAAATTCAGACTTAAATTCAAGAAAGTAGGGAAAACCGCTAGACCATTCAGATATAACCAAAATCAAATCCCTTATGATTATACAGTGGAAGTGAGAAATAGATTTAAGGGACTAGATTTAATAGAGTGCATAATGAACTATGGATGGAGGGCATGACATTGTAGAGGAGACAGGGATCAAGACCACCCCCATGGAAAAGAAATGCAAAAAAGCAAAATGGCTGTCTGGGGAGGCCTTACAAATAGCTATGAAAAGAAGAGAAGTGAAAAGCAAAGGAGAAAAGGAAAGATATAAGCCTCTGAATGCAGAGTTCCAAAGAATAGCAAGGAGAGATAAGAAAGACTTCCTCAGCAATCAATGCAAAGAAATAGAGGAAAACAACAGAATGGGAAAGACTAGAGATCTCTTCAACAAAATTAGAGATACCAAGGGAACATTTCATGCAGAGATGGGCTCAATAAAGCACAGAAATGGTCTGGATCTAACAGAAGCAGAAGATATTAAGAAGAGGTGGCAAGAATACACAGAAGAACTGTACAAAAAAATCTTCATGACCCAGATAATCACGATGGTCTGATCACTCACCTAGGGCCAGACATCCTGGAATGTGAAGTCAAGTGGGCCTTAGAAAGTATCACTATGAACAAAGCTAGTAGATGTGATGGAATTCCAGTTGAGCTGTTTCAAATCCTGAAAGATAATGCTGTGAAAGTTCTACACTCAATATGCCAGCAAATGTGGAAAACTCAGCAGTGGCCACAGGACTGGAAAAGATCAGTTTTCGTTCCAATCCCAAAGAAAGGCAATGCCAAAGAATGCTCTGACCCAGATAATCACGATGGTGTGATCACTCACCTAGAGCCAGACATCCTGGAATGTGAAGTCAAGTGGGCCTTAGCAAGCATCACTACGAACAAAGCTAGTGGAGGTGATAGAATTCCAGTAGAGCTATTTCAAATCCTGAAAGATGATGCTGTGAAAGTGCTGCACTCAATATGCCAGCAAATCTGGAAAACTCAGCAGTGGCCACAGGACTGGGAAAGGTCACTTTTCATTCCAATCCCAAAGAAAGACAATGCCAAGGAATGCTCAAACTACCACACAATTGCACTCATCTCACACGCTAGTAAAGTAATGCTTAAAATTCTCCAAGCAAGGCTTCAGCAATACATGAACCATGAACTTCCAGATGTTCAAGCTGGTTTTAGAAAAGGCAGAGGAAGCAGAGATCAAATTGCCAACATCCGCTGGATCATAGAGAAAGCAAGAGCATTCTGGAAAAACATCATCTATTTCTGCCTTATTGACTATGCCAAAGCCTTTGACTGTGTGGAACACAATAACCTGTGGAAAATTCTGAGAGAGATGGGAATACCAGACCACCTGACCTGCCTCTTGAGAAACGTGAATGCAGGTCAGGAAGCAACAGTTAGAACTGGACATGGAACAACAGACTGGTTCCAAATAGGAAAAGGAGTATGTCAAGGCTGTATATTGTCACCCTGCTTATTTAACTTCTATGCAGAGTACATCATGAGAAACATTGAGCTGGAAGAAGCATAAGCTGGAATCAAGATTGCTGGGAGAAATATCAATCATCTCAGATATGCAGATGACACCACCCATATGGCAGAAAGTGAAGAAGAACTAAAGAGCCTCTTGATGAAAGTGAAAGAGGAGAGTGAAAAAGTTGGCTTAAAGCTCAACATTCAGAAAACAAAGATCATGGCATCCGGTCCCATCACTTCATGGGAAATAGATGGCGAAACAGGGGAAACAGTGTCAGACTTTATCTTTTTGGGCTCCAAAATCACTGCCGATGGTGACTGCAGCCATGAAATTAAAAGACACTTACTCCTTGGAAGAAAAGTTATGACCAACCTAGATAGTATATTGAAAAGCAGAGACATTACTTTGCCGACTAAGGTCCGCCTAGTCAAGGCTATGGTTTTTCCTGTGGTCATGTATGGATGTGAGAGTTGGACTGTGAAGAAAGCTGAATGCTGAAGAATTGATGCTTTTGAACTGTGATGTTGGAGAAGACTCTTGAGAGTCCCTTGGACTGCAAGGAGATTCAATGAGTGCATTCTAAAGATCAGCCCTGGGTGTTCTTTGGAAGGAATGATGCTAAAGCTGAAACTCAGGTACTTTGGCCACCTCATGTGAAGAGTTGACTCATTGGAAAAGACTCTGATGCTGGGAGATATTGAGGGCAGGAGGAGAAGGGGACGACAGAAGATGAGATGGCTGGACGGCATCACTGACTAAATGGACGTGAGTCTGAGTGAACATGGTGATGGACAGGGAGGCCTGGCGTGCTGCGATTCACGGGATCACAGAGTCAGACACGACTGAGCAACTGAACTGAACTGAAATGAAGCTGCTTTAAAATGACAAAACAAATTTCCTGCAAACCTTGTTTTTCTCTGTTTATTTCTTGTTGAAACTAAATGTCTGTTCATATTTTTCAGTCATATAGGTCTTCAAACAATGTCCAGTCACTGACTTCTGAAGTACTCTCTGTAAAACACCACCACGGTTTCTAAATGCTTGAAGTTATTCATGCCATTTACCTCCAAATGACAAATGCATCTTCTCTTTCCTAGCAGGTCATATATATTTTAAAGCCATAATGCTGAATGCCTCTGTATAAATAATTGACCCTGCATGGAAACTAGCCAGTTGAATATGGCAAAGTTTGGTGTTTTTCAAGGTTTAAAATAGCCACTGTGTTAAGACTAAAAACAAATGAACAAACAACAAAGCCTGATTCAGGACGATATTGAACACTTCCTGGGCAACTGTTACCTTTTAAGCATAAAATAAGGAATTTATAGAATATAAATATAGGAGGTTATTCACTTACAATCTTATATCACAGCATATTGGATAAAACACATTGTCACAATGAAAGAATTGAGTGAAGTTTGTTTAGTTCGTCCTTTTTGTAAGGAAAGTGGTTTTACATTGAGCTAGTTCCTATGTATGGGACTTACCCTATAAAACATAACATCAATAAGGAGGTAACTCTGATATATTTTTGAGTGCTGTTTGATTTTTTAAGTGAACTTGTATACTTGTATAAATAAAATTTTAATGTGAAGAAACTCTATAAATTAATAATTAATGTGATGAGTAATGAATAAATGCTATGAAGATATGAAAAAATAACTAGTAATACCTTTGGTTGCTACATACAAGACGTAATATTTGAGTTGAGTTTTACAGGATGAACAGGAAGTTACCAAGCATGAAGCAGAAATCTGGGGTTAGGGAGGATTTTATGCATGTTGGTTATTAATATAACTAAAAATCTCTTGTGTGAAAAAAAAAAAACAGAGTTAATAGAACTAGAATATGTGAAGTCAGTGAGTTCAAGGGAAAACATCTCCAAGACATAGAGAAAAGCAGATAAGACACACCAAACTCAATTTGCACAATGGAAAAAAGAATATTAGGCCAGCCAATCACACCTTGAGGAAGCTCAAAAGAGGCATTTGGAAGGAGAGAAAACAGTAAATAGCAGAGTAAATGATTAGTGGGATGGATTGTGGGCTTGGGTGAAAATGTAAAATTGTTCCTCAGGGTATCCAGAAACACTTAGGGTTCTGCAAGCCTATTGTTATGTAAGAGAACACAAGGTACCAAGATGACTGTTTTAGAGGGATGATGAAAAAAATAGAGAATAAGACTCTGATGCTGGGAGGGATTGGGGGCAGGAGGAGAAGGGGACGACCGAGGATGAGGTGGTTGGATGGCATCCCTGACTCGATGGACGTGAGTCTGAGTGAACTCCGGGAGTTGGTGATGGACAGGAAGGCCTGGCGTGCTGCGATTCATGGGGTCGCAAAGAGTCGGACATGACTGAGCGACTGAACTGAGCTGAAGCATGTATTGACCTTACCCACGAAGTCATGCTATAGAAAAATTATTCAGAGTCTAGTTTGGATTTTTCCTTTGAAGATTTTTCCTTTTCTGGACTCTAGAATACAAAAAATTTTTCTACTATTTTTAAAAAATAAATTTTGTTTTCAAAAATTCAACCACAGAGAAGCATGACTAATAGTAGACTTGAGTGTTCAATTATTTATCAATAGATTTAGCAATTATTTTAGAAAATAAGAATATAGTTCTAATTTGTAAGAAAATCTGCTGTATAGTAAAACACCAAAAAACATGGCAAAATTATAATTATGATTTTTTTCAAGCCTATAAAGGTTTGTAATAGGTTTATGGCACATAATCTGTTGCTAATCTTTTTTTTTTTTAATCAATATACCTGAATTCATGCATCCACAATCTTTTCATAAAATTACAAACAAAATATTACTTTAGAAACCTAGGAAGGTATGAATAACTTATTGACATATTACAGTTAGAAGTGTACCTCACTGTTTATATCCTTGATGTTAAACTAGTCATTACCTAGCCTTTATAGGTTAGTAACTTTTGTGCCTCAGAAGTTCACTGAATAAGCTTCAGTTAATTATTGAAACATATATGACTAAGTAGCAAAATGTAGCATATACCAAACTGCAGAATAAATGTGCCACTTCAAGTCTTTGGTGATATTTATTATTTTTTGTTTATCAAGATACTTGATATTTTATTATATTAATAAATTATTTTTCAACAATCACCTAGATATTAGCTGTTCTGTAGCCATTTATGGCTTGTTGATCCAAATCACCTGACCAACATATAATGTTCAACAATACATCTTTGCCTATTATATGCCTCCCTAGGAATCCGTTCAGTTCAGTTCAGTCAGTCATGTCCAACTCTTTACAAACACATGGACCACAGCACACCAGGCCTCCCTGTCTATCGCCAACTCCCGGAGTTTACTCAAACTCGTGTCAGTTGAGTCAGTGATGCCATCCAACCATCTCATCCTCTGTTGTTCCCTTCTCCTCCCACCTTCAATCTTTCCCAGCATCAAGGTCTTTTCAAATGAATCAGTTCTTCCCATCAGGTAGCTAAAGTGTTGGAGTTTCAGCTTCAGAATCAGTCCTTCCAATGAACATTCAGGACTGATTTCCTTTAGGATGGACTGGTTGGATCTCCTTGCAGTCCAAGGGACTCTCAAGAGTCTTCTCCAACATCACAGTTCAAAAGCATCAGTTCTTCAGAGCTCAGCTTTCTTTATAGTCCAACTCTCACATCCGTACATGACTACTGGAAAAACCATACCTTTGACTAGACGGACCTTTGTTGGCAAAGTAATGTCTCTGCTTTTTAATATGCTGTCTAGGTTGGTCATAACTTTCTTCCAAGGAGTAAGCGTCTTTTGAATTCATTTAGTAGATTTCATGAATCTACTAAAGATAAAACAATGATGTGGTGATGATCTGCTTTGTTAACTCCTTAAAGCCCTCCCAATGGGTTTTGATATTCAAATACCTGAAAACTATTGCAGAATTAAACATTTAAATGAAATGATATTTTTCTATAGAAAATCCAGATATTATAGTTATTCTCCTTTATATGGATATCTCCTCTAACACATTTATAAATATAAGTTACAAAATATTTCATATGTATATGTTTTTGCATAAAATTATAAAGAAGTTTCTTTCATTCTCCTCAGACCCCACTCCAAATTAGCTCATTTCACTTTGGAAAACACCTTTAATTCCAACATACATTACGTTTTTCTTCTTAAATTTAAATAACAGTGTTAAATACATTTTTATTCACTGTCTCAGGATTTTGAGTTTGGAAGAAATGAATATAAGGTATCTCACAGAAGGTGTCCTTAATAGTTTCTGTAGTCTGGGAATTTTAATTAAAGTGGAAAGAATTTGGCAGCATAATCATGCCTGTGCACCAGTCTTCATTCAACCAATAGGATCCTGACGCATAGTTTTAGATGGCTTAGTTCAGTTTAGAACCAGTAGTTTGACATGAAGGAGGAAACCTACTTCATTATTTCCCCTGGAGGGGAGGCACAGCAACCCACTCCAGTATTCTTGCCTGGAGAATTCCATGGACAGAGGAGCCTGGGGGCTATGGTTCATAAGGTCACAAAGAGTCAGACACAACTGAAGTGACTTAGCACGAATGCACACATGCATTGTCTGCCATGATGTTTGCCATTAAAGGAAATGTGGTAGAACCATAATTTAGCTAATGTGTGCTAAGTCACTTCAATCGTGACTTAGCACACATTACTCTGACTCTTTGTGACCCTATGGACTGTAGTCCACCAGGCTTCTTTGTCCATGGGATTCTCCAGGCAAGAATACTGGAGTGGGTTTCTGTTTCCTCCTCCAGGGAATCTTCCTGGCCCAGGGATCAAATGTGGGTCTCTGCATTGTGGGCAGATTCTTTAACAATTTAACCATGGGGTTCCATGTTAATATACTTTAATAATTTAAATTTGACTTAATATTCAATATTGTATTTCCTAGAACTAACAGAAGCACTGAAAAAAATTTGAAAATTTCAACATAGTAACCCCACTCTATACTTTGAATCTACCTGAATTTTTTAACATAATTTTATTTTATATTGGAATGTAGTTAATTTACAGTGTTGTCCTAGTTTCAGGTATACAGCAAAATGACTTAGTTATACCTATACATATATCCATTCTTTTCCAGATTCTTTTCCCACATAGATAATTACAAAATACTGAGTAAAGTTCCCTGTGCTATACAGTTAAACTCCTTGTTGATTATCTGTTTTATATATAGTAGTGTATACATGTTAATCCCAACCTCCTAATTGACCTCTCACTCTCCCTTTCCCTTTGGTAACCATAAATTTTTTTTCTAAATCTGTGAGTCTGTTTCTGTTTTGTAAATAAGTTCATTTGTATCATCTTTTTAGACTACCCATATAAATATCATGTGATATTTGTCTTTCTCAGTTTGACTTACTTCCTTTACTGTGATCATCTCCAGGTTCATCCATGTTGCTACAAACGGTATTATTTTATTCTTTTTTATGACTGAGTAATATTCCACTGTATGTATATGTACCACATCTTTATCCATTTCTCTCTTGATCAATATTTAGGTTGCTTGCATGTTTTGGCTACTGTAAATAGTGCTACAATGAATATTGGGGTGCATGTACCTTTCAAAATATGGTTTTCTCCAGTTATATGCCCAGCAATAGGATTGCTGGATCAAATGGTAGTTATATGTTTAGTTTTTAAAGGAATCTCCATACTGTTCTCCATACTGACTATACCAGTTTACCTTCACACCTTTATCAGTGTAAGAGGGTTCCCTTTTCTCCACATCCTCTCTAGCATTTATTGTTTGTGGACATGAAACCAACAATCATTTATGAGTGCAAGGTCATAGGCCCTGGAGAAAGGAATGGCAACTCACTCCAGTATTCTTGCCTGGAGAACCACATGCACAGAGGAGCCTGGTGGGCTACAGTCCATGGGGTCTCATACAGTTGGACATGGACTGAGCAACTAAGTGTACAAGGTCATAGGAAACAAATGCAGTTTAGTTGTGTACCTAAGCCAATTCAAAATGATTGCCTATAGACAACGTTGACATAAAAAGAATATTAAAAATTCAATACTTTTCAACTTCCAGAGTGTTTGTGTGGCAGAATAGAAGAGCAAGACTAAGATGGCCACCAATTTTGCAGCTGTGAATGACAGTCATATCAGTTCAGTTCAGTCGCTCAGTAATGTCCAACTCTTTGCAACCCCATGGGCTGCAGCACATCAGGCCTCAGTGTCCATCCCAGAGTTGACTCAAACTCATGTGCATTGAGTCGGTTATGCGATCCAACCATCTCATCCTCTGTCATCCCCTTCTCCTCCCACCTTCAATCTTTCCCAACATCAGTCTTTTCAAATGAGTCAGCTTTTCATAACAGGTGGGCAAGGTATTGGAGTTTCAGGTCCAGCATCAGTCCTTCCAATGAATACGCAGGACTGATTTCCTTTAGGATGGACTGGTTGGATCTCTTTTCAGTCCAAGGGACTCTCAACAGTCTTCTCCAACACCACAGTTCAAAAGCATCAATTCTTCTGTGCTCAGTTTTATTTATAGTCCAAATCTCACATCCATACATGACCACTGAAAAAACTATAGCCTTGACTAGATGTCTCTTGCTTTTTGATATCCTGTCTAATTTGGTCATAATTTTCCTTCTAAGGAGTAAGTGTCTTAATTTCATTGCTGCAGTGACCATCTGCAGTGATTTTGGAGACCCCAAAAATAAAGTCTGACACTGTTTCCACTGTTTCTCCATCTATTTGCCATGAAGTGATGGGACTGGATACCATGATCTTTGTTTTCTGAATGTTGAGCTTTAAGCCAACTTTTTCACTCTCCTCTTTCACTTTCATCAAAAGGCTCTTTAGTTCTTCTTCACTTTCTGCCATAAGGGTGGTGTCATCTGCATATCTGAGGTGATTGATATTTCTCCTGGCAATCTTCATTCCAGCTGGTGCTTCATCCAGCCCAGCGTTTCTCATGATGTATGCTGCATATAAGTTAAATAATCATGGTGACAATATACAGCCTTGACATACTCCTTTTCCTATTTGGAACCAGTCTGTTGTTCCTGTCCAGTTCTAACTGTTGCTTCCTGACCTGCATTCACATTTCTCAAGAGGCAGGTTGGGTGGTCTGGTATTCCCATCTCTTTCAGAATTTTCCAGAGTTTACTGTGATCCACAAAGTCAAAGGCTTTGGCATAGTCAATAAAGCAGAAATAGATGTTTTTCCAGAACTCTCTTGCTTTTTTGATGATCCAGTGGTTCTTGGCAATTTGATCTCTCATTGCTCTGCCTTTTCTAAAGCCAGCTTGAACATCTGGAAGTTCATGGTTCACGTATTGTTGAAGCCTGGCTTGGAGAATTTTGAGCATTACTTTACTAACTGTGTGAGATGAGTGCAATTGTGCGGTAGTTTGAGCATTCTTTGGTATTGCCTTTCTTAGGGATTGGAATGAAAAGTGACCTTTTCCAGTACTGTGGCCACTGCTGAGTTTTCCAAATTTGCTGGCATATTCAGTGCAGCACTTTCAGAGCATCATCTTTTAGGATTTGAAATAGCTCAACTGGAATTCCATCACCTCCATTGGCTTTATTTGTAAGGCCCACCTGACTTCACATTCAAAGATGTCTAGCTCTAGGTGAATGATCACACCATCATGATTATCTGGGTCATGAAGATCTTTTTGTATAAGTCTTCTATGTATTCTTGCCACCTCATCTTAATATCTTCTGCTTCTATTAGATCCATACCATTTCTGTCCTTTATTGAGCCCATCTTTGCATGAAATGTTCGCTTGGTATGTCTAATTTTCTTGAAGAGATCTCTAGTCTTTCCCATTCTATTGTTTTTCCTCTATTTTTTTGCACTAATCACTGAGGAAGGCTTTCTTATCTCTCCTTGCTATTCTTTGGAATTCCACATTCAAATTGGTATATCTTTCCTTTTCTCTTTTGCTTTTTGCTTCTCTTCTTTTCACAGCTATTTGTAAGGCCTCCTCAGGTAGCCATTTTGCTTTTTTGCATTTCTTTTTCTTGGGGATGCTCTTGTTCCCTGTCTCCTATACAATGTCACAAACTTCCATCCACAGTCATCAGGCACTATCAGATTTAGTCCCTTAAATCTATTTCTTTCTTTCACTGTATAATCATAGGGATTTAATTTAGGTCATACTTGAATAGTTTAGTGGTTTTCCCTACTTTCATCAATTTAAGTCCAAATTTGGCAATAAGGATTTCATGATCTGAGCCACAGTCAGCTCCTAGTCTTATTTTTGCTGACTGTATAGAGCTTCTCCATCTTTGGCTGCAAAGAATATAATCATTCTGATTTTAGTGTTGACCATCTGGTGATGTCCATGTGTAGAGTTTTCTCTTGTGTGGTTGAAAGAGGGTGTTTGCTATGACCAGTGTGTTCTCTTGGCAAAACTCTATTAGCCTTCGCCCTGCTTCATTCTGTACTCCAAGGCCAAATTTACCTGTTACTTCAGGTGTTTCTTGACTTTCTATTCTTGCATTCCAGTCCCCTATAATGAAGAGGACATCGCTTTTGGGTCTTAATTCTAGAAGGTTTTGTAGGTCTTCATAGAACTGTTCAACTTCAGCTTCTTCAGCATTACTGGTCGGGACATAGACTTGGACTACTGTGATATTGAATGGTTTGGCTTGGAAACGAACAAAGATCATTCTGTCATTGAGACTGCATCCAAGTACTGCATTTCAGACTCTTTTGTCGACTATGATGACTACTCCATTTCTTCTAAGGGATTCGTGCCCACAGTAGTGGATATAATGGCCATCTGAGTTAAATTCACCCATTCCAGTCCATTATAGTTTGCTGATTCCTAAAATGTCAATATTCACCCTTGCCATCTCCTGTTTGACCACTTCCAGTTTACCTTGATTCATGGACCTAACATTACAGGTTCCTATGCAATATGCTTCTGTCACCAGTCACATCCACAACTGGGTGTGGCTTTTGCTTTGGCTCCATCTCTTCATTCTTTCTGGAGTTGTTTCTCCTCTGATCTCCAGTAACATATTGGGCACCTACTGACCAAGGGAGTTCATCTTTCATTGTCCTATCTTTTTGCCTTTTCATACTGTTCATGGGTTCTCAAGGCAAGAATACTAAAGTGGTTTTCCATTCCCTTCCCCAGTGGACCACATTCTGTCGGACCTCTCCACCATGATCCATCATATGGGTAGGAATAAAACATAACAAAACAAAACACACATATACATACAAACACATCACATAAGATCCAATGTACCTGCTCACCTCAAAGGAAAGTAATAGAGAACTCTAAGAGAAGAGACTCTTCCAAGGGCAGAGTACCCAGTAAAGGTAAGAAGATAATGATCAGAAAACCATGTCTAAATCCAGGCCTCATGTTGATTCTGCAAAGTCCTCAACCTCTCTCCAGCACTAAACTTCAATTAGTAGCTGGTGCAGAATGAATTCCCCCATTTCAAAGTAGATTAATAATTAAAATGAGACTAACATGCAACAATTGCTGGTTCCCTACCAGCATCTATTTCCCTATTTCCAAGTGCTACCCTGCATTTTTCCTAAGTAACCTTAGTCTATGCATCTCCCATATTAGTGTAAGTCTATATTACCTTGTCAGTGATAAGTTCAGTGAATCTGTCATATGTAGCTATCAACTTCTCCTACAAACACCAGTGTGTTCAGCAATGGGCATGTGACACAATTTGAATCAATGATATGCAAAGAGAAGTTTGGTAGGAGTATTGGAGGAATTATTATCTTTCTCCTGAGGGACTGCTGCTAAAAGAGAAAAGAGCTGTTCTCTTCCTCTGGACATTATAATTTTATATAGATGTGAAGACTGGAACTCTTATAGCCATTTCCAGGCACAAGGATAAAGAATGATAAATGGGAAAATTGTGATTTTTCTAATACTGAAGCATATTCTACATCTGACTTTCTACTTATATCAGCAATTTCTACTGGAGAGTATTTCGGGAAATACAGCATTGATGAATATAGCCTCTTTTGACAGTAATAATTAATAATGAATTCCAGCCAAAAAGAAAGGAAGGAAGGAAGAAAGAAGAGAAACCATTGAATAAGAATTTAATTCTTTCAAATATAGACATAGAACCAAAATGTAGAAAGGCAAACAATAAGAATAAGAATGTTACAGAAAAACAAAGAAGCATTCAAGTGACTTCCCTGGTGGTCCAGGGCTTAAGATTTCACCTTCCAGTGCAGGGATTGTGGGTTCGATCCCTGGTTGTGGAGCTAGGATCCCATATGGCTTGCAGCCAAAAACCCAAAGCAAAGAACAGAAGCAACATTGTAGCAAACTAATTAAAGAGTTTAAAAAAAATAGAAACCTTCAAAAATTCTAATAAAATATGAAAACAGACCACAGATCAAGTATATCTGTCATTACAATCAAGGGATAAACATTGACTCAAATAGCAAAAACAAATTTTATACACTGAAAAGTAATAATTTACTTTTTCTTCAAGCATGCAGGCATATTAACAGAAATTGACCACATTTTAAGGCAGGAAGGGAATCTTAACTAATTTCAAAAAGTTGACATCATTTGTGGTTAAAATGAGCTAAAACTAGAAATTAAAATAAAAAATGCAAGTACTAAAACACTCAGGCTTCCCTAGCAATCCTACTGCTACTGCTGCTAAGTCACTTCAGTCATGTCCGACTCTGTGTGACCCCATAGATGGCAGCCCACCAGGCTCCCCCGTCTGTGGGATTCTCCAGGCAAGAACACTGGAGTAGGTTGCCATTTCCTTCTCCAGTGCATGAAAGTGAAAAGTGAAAGTGAAGTCACTCAGTCGCATCCGACCCTCAGTGACCCCATGGACTGCAGCCTTCCAGACTCCTCTGTCCATGGGATTTTCCAGGCAAGAGTACTGGAGTGGGGTGCCATTGCCTTCTCCGAGCAATCCTAAGACTCCCTGATTAAATCCAGTGCTCTGTGACAATATAGAGGGGTGGGATAGGGTGGGAAGTGGTATTGAAATTCAAGAGGGAGGGGACATACATGTACCTATAGCTGACTCATGTTAATATATGGCAGAAACCAACATAGTATTGTAAAGCAATTCTCCTCCAATTGAAAAAAAACCTGCTTCCCCTGAAGAGGGCACAGGCTCAATTCTCGTCAGGGAACTAAGATTCCACGTGCTGCTCAGAGCAGCCAAAGAATAAATAAAAATAAAAAAGCAATTATATGCTTTGAAAACGTGAATTATATATTATATGGATTATATCTCAATAAAGTTTTTTTACCTCAGTATTAAATGAGCAAACTTAAAGATGTTTCAAATAGAAACATAAGGCATGATAAAAATAATTATAAGGAATATACTGTATATTAGAACTTGTGGTATGTAGTTTAAAAGGCTCATAAGAAAATATAGAGAACTAGTGACTGTATTACTAACAAAGAATCTGAAAATAATTGATTTGAATATTTAGTAGAAGTGGTTAGAAAATTATTCTAAGGAAAGGTATCTGAAGGATTGAACAGTGACAAGGAATTGAGAATTAGAAAACAGGAAATTAGTAGAACCAATAAATAATAATAAAACCATTTATTAAGTAAACTAATGAAATTAATTAACCTCTAAATAATGTAATATTTTAAAAATCATATATAGATGCACACATAAACACTAAGGAAATAACCATATATATAATATTTAAAATAATAAGAATATTTTGGTCCTGTTACAAAAACTATACAAAAGAACTGAAAAACTGTATGAAACTGATAATTTTTCAGGAAACAAAAGTGATCAAAATTCACCCCTAAGATGTTAAAAACTTCAATAGATCAAGGGCTATTGAATGAATCTGCAGTGGCAGATGGATTCTTTACCACTAGAGCCCCCTGAGAAGCCCAGTGAAAGTGAAAGTGTTAGTCGCTCAGTCGTGTCCCACTGTTCGTGACCCCATGGACTGTAGATCAAGTTCCTCAGTCCATGGTATTCTCCAGGCAAGAATACTGGTGTGGGTTGCCATTCTCTTCTTCAGGGGATCTTCCCTACCCAGGGATCAAATCCAGGTCTCCTGCATAGCAGGCAAATTCTTTACCATCTGAGCCACCGAAGCCCGATAGACATGATTAAAACAAAAAGAAGAAATGTTGACACCGAAATGGTGTAAATTTGAAAATAC
>SJXQ01005869.1:130477-166793 GCA_006408695.1 Aepyceros melampus | reverse complement strand
AAATTTGGCCAGAAAAGCTAGAAATGTGAAAAATCAAATGGAAATTCTAAAATTGAGAGAGACAACTGTAATTAAAACTATTCAGTTTTGTTTTTAAATTTTTACTGGAGTGTAGTTGCTTTACAATGTTGTGTTAATTTTTACCGTACAGCAAAGTGAATCAGCTGTACATATACATACACTCCCCTGTTTGGGTTTCCTTCCCTTTCAGATCCCCAGAGAGCACCGAGTAGAGCTCCCTGTGCTCTACAGTAGGTTCTCATTGGTTATCTGTTTTATACATAGGATCAATAGTATATATTGGTCAACCCCAATCTCCCAATTCATCCCACCCTTTTTGTTTTTAAATTTTTACTGGAGTATAGTTGCTTTACAATGTTGTGTTAATTTTTACCGTACAGCAAAGTGAATCAGCTGTACATATACATACACCCCCCTGTTTGGGTTTCCTTCCCTTTCAGATCCCCAGAGAGCACGGAGTAGAGCTCCCTGTGCTCTACAGTAGGTTCTCATTGGTTATCTGTTTTATACATAGGATCAATAGTATATATTGGTCAACCCCAATCTCCCAATTCATCCCACCCTGAATAAGTTTAGATACAGCTGAAATGGAAGATAACATAAAGAAAAGGTAAGAATCAATAAGAGAAGATGATTAAATCAGAGACAAAACACTTTGAGATACATGTTATGGTGAAAAGATCTAAGGTCCTTGTGATTTTAAACTTAAGAAGAAGATAGGGGAAAAGAGAGCACACACAGCATTGGAAGATATAATGGCTGATAATTTTCCTAAACTGAAAAGGTCTTGAGCCACACATTTAGGGAATACTATGAACTTCAGGCAAGCTAAATACNTCTAAAGTCCTTGTGATTTTAAACTCAAGAAGAAGATAGGGGAAAAGAGAGCACACACAGCATTGGAAGATATAATGGCTGACAATTTTCTTAAACTGAAAAGGTCTTGAGCCACACATTTAGGGAATACTATAAACTTCAGGCAAGCTAAATATCGGGAAAATTACACCCAGGATCTTTAACTTTTGCCAAAAGTCTACAGTAAGAAAATCTTCAACCAGTGTGGGGGAAAATCAGACTGGATCATAGCAAAAAAAGCATAAAGGAAGAAACCAATAGATTTTATTACATTAAAATTGAAAACTATATTATGATCAGAGTATATCAGAATGTCAATGGGAAATTGGGAATCTATTTTTTAACAGATGATACAGTATCAGTATCAATACTTTACACATTGGTACTGCACACGTACAATAATATTTCAACTCAGTAGAAAATAAAGAACTTATGAAAATGTTCAAACTTGCTAGACATCAAAAATAAACATTAAAACAATAAGATTTCATTTTTGCCCAGCAGATCTACCATGTAAAAATGATAAAACCAATTTTGGCAAGAACATAGGGGAATATACCCTCTCATTTCTGGTCAGGAAAGTAAATTCAGACAAATTTTCTAGACAGCAGTTTGACAATGCATATTGAAAGCTTTAAATGTTACTTTCACTCATTGCTTAATGATCTTTTAGCACTTTTATTTGAAGGAGATGTTTAGACAAGTATAAAAAGGTATATACAAATCCTAATGGCAAGCTTTAAAAAAAAATGGCCGAAATTCAACTGGTTGTTTATCATCTTTTTCCTGAATGTAATGACATTTTTATCTTTTGAGATCAAATGCATGTGCAGTCGATATTAAAAGACAGTCTACAGTTGTCAGGTAGAACAATAAATTATGGTGTGCTTGTCAGTGCTTTTCCCAGTGGGAGCTGAACTGCAAAGTGTAATTTACAACTGAAAAGGCAATTCCATGTAGGTATTTGCATCGGTATAACACTCTCCATCTCTAGTCCCTTGACCTTTTATCTTTGAGATGCCTCTTTATGGTGACAGGTTTTAGGGCACAGAACCTCACAATAAGCCATGTTGAGTATTTCAGGCTGAAGGAATTAGTGCAGATGAAGAAAGGATTTTCTCATCTTTCTCTGAAGCAGCTCATATAAGACCCCCTGTGTGAGAGGTGGCCTCCCCATACCTGGAAGAAAGGACCTTCCATATTTCCTCAGACAGGAATACAGAGAGGAATAGGAATTAACAGGCAGGTCATCCTATTTCCCTCAGTTTACTGTACTTCATACCTTTTTTTTTCTATCACATTTTCCCATGACTTTCTAGTCTTCATCAAACCTAGCATAAAAACACTCAGGATTAACCACTTCTTTGAGACCTTATTTCCTTATGAAGGCTTGTGTTTTCACATAAAACATATTAAATAAATGTGTGTGCTCTTCTGTTGCTAATCTCACTTTTGTTACAGGCCAAGAGCTTAGACGGGTTGAGGAAAAAGATTTTTTCCTTTTCTATAGTTGTGTAAAATGTCTTAAAAAGATATCTAAATGATGACAGCACTGAAATAAAAAGCTATCATATAAGTAGAAGACTCGGTATCATACACTAGGCAATACAATAAAAATAATACTATGGAATCCCTCCACTAAATAAAAATTTCAAAACCAGAAGAGTAAGGTATGGGCAATTCATGTACTTAGAAGAACTAGTCTCACTTAGGTCCTGTCAAATAATATAATTTTTAAAATGATAAAAATTTCCAAATAGGAAATGTAAATAGAATCCTGGCATTCCTTGACATGCTTTTAAATTATGCTATCAATCTTAATGGTGCCAAAAAAGATCAATGTTATGAGCATAGGTTTAAAAAGTATAGTCACCATCATTTTATGATTGCTAATAGCTAAAATGGTTTATAACAATTTTTAAACCTTAGGTGAGAGGACTTAGATGAAAGCTCTGATTTTAATATCAACATCAAAGTATTATATAATATTTAGGATATTAAAGCAACTTTCATATCCTTTCATGTCTTTTTCCCCAAAAAACTGTTATTAAATTAATAGTATATATCACCATCAATATCACCTGAGAAATAAAAATATCATAGACATAAAATCATCAGAAAATGGTAATATCCAAAGCATTAGGCATGTTTATTGCTGGGTAGTATTTTCATGTTATCTTATTTCACTTTGCCTTGTAAAACAGATTAATCATTGTGCTTTTTCTTTATGATCATAAATTCTAGAAAATGATGGAACACATCTAGAAAATTCTGTAATCTAGAATTTTGTACACAGCCAAGCGTTCTTGTATTAATCAGCAAAACAAGAATAGTCTCAGATATTTAGGCATTTAGAAAAGGTCCTACACATGTATATTTCTTTTAATAGCAATTTGGGTCTGCCTCAAATGAATGACGGAGCAAAACTAAAGTTTAAGTTAGGGATATCAGGACAGGAATGGAATAACAATGGCTTCTTAGTCCACATAACATAGAGTTATAAGTGTCTGTTCTGATTGTAAAGTTTTATGGAAATGTAAAATGATTATTTTTAAAAAACATATAAAATAGCATAAAAGTTGATGGAACACATCTAGAAAATTCTGTAATCTAGAATTTTGTACACAGCCAAGCGTTCTTGTATTAATCAGCAAAACAAGAATAGTCTCAGATATTTAGGCATTTAGAAAAGGTCCTACACATGTATATTTCTTTTAATAGCAATTTGGGTCTGCCTCAAATGAATGACGGAGCAAAACTAAAGTTTAAGTTAGGGATATCAGGACAGGAATGGAATAACAATGGCTTCTTAGTCCACATAACATAGAGTTATAAGTGTCTGCTCTGATTGTAAAGTTTTATGGAAATGTAAAATGATTATTTTTAAAAAACATATAAAATAGCATAAAAGTACTATACACAAATGCCACAGTTACTGTAACAAAGATTTAGAAGTTGGTGCTGGTTGAAGGATGGAGTGAAGAAAAATAGAGTGAAATGAGAGGACTTCAAAAATACTATTGAATTCTCTTTAATTTTAAAGAAATATAAGTGAACAGCATGCTAAGAAATTTCTTGAACACCAAAGATATAGTTAGGAACTGTTTATGTAATTAGGAACTGCTTATATGCTTTAAAAACTATCATAAATGCAAAGAAAATATATTTTATCAAAGGGATGAAAACAAATAGCAAGAAAACATTTTCTAAAAGTTCAGTTCAGTCGCTCAGTCGTGTTTGACTGTTTGCAACCCCATGAACTGCAGCACGCCAGGCGTCCCTGTCCATTACCAACTCTCAGAGTTTACCCAAACCCATGTCCATTGAGTTGGTGATGCCATCCAACTATCTCATCCTCTGTCATCCCCTTCTTCTCCTGCCTCAATCCCTCCCAGCATCAGGGTCTTTTCCAATGAGTCAGCTCTTCACATCAGATGGACAAAGAATTGGTGTTTTAGCTTCAACATCAGTCCTTCCAATGAACACCCAGGACTAATCTTTAGGATGGACTGGTTGGATCTGCTGCAGTCCAAGAGACTGTCAAGAGTCTTCTCCAGCACCACAGTTCGAAAGCATCAAGTTTTGTTTTAAATCAAACTGATTTGAAGCTAAGTGGCATTAAAATTTATAATAAGGCATGATAGATATTTTATGCAAATGCAACTAACAGGAAGCAATATCAGTACCAGTGGTACTTGCATGCTGTGTGGACAGTGGAGGAAGCTGTGCATGACGGGGGGTACAGGCTGTGTGCAAACTACTCATCTTTTCTGCTCAATTTTACTGTGAATCTAAAAGTGTTCTAAAATATAGTTTATTTGAAAAGCATAAAGCCCATTACAGTATATTGATGATGAACATTATCAATATTAGTCAAAACTTATTTTTTTGCAAATATTTTTACACAAAATTTTAGAACAATTTTATTGTCAAAGCTGGAACTGTCTCATAAACCTTTAAGTGGTAACATTACCTCAGTGTATTTAAGGGAAAGGTGAGAGGAGAAGCAGAGATATAATAGCAGTAAAAGGTTCTGATACATTTTGAGCCTTTAACAAACTAAACAACAAGTAAATAATAAGGACAAAATTAAATATGTATATAAAAATATATAGTGTTCTCCAGAGAAAACAAACCAGCATGTCTTACAAAAGAACATAGAATTTTTTTTTTTTTTTGCCTCTAATTCAAGGAACGTTTTGTTGATCACATGTTAAAATGCAAAGAAAAATCACATTGTAAAATCTGGTCATAATTGCTCTGACCAAAGTGCAATGGCCTCAGCATCATTAGTCACTAGTGAAATGCTAACCAAAACCATGGTGATTCCCTTCATACCCTTCATACCCACTAGGATGACTAAAATTAAAAAAAAAAAGATGATAAATGTTGATAAAGATAGGAAGAAATGTTGGTGGGGTGGTAAAATTATGCAGCTACTTTAGAACAGACTTTGGCAATGTCTTAAGATGTTAAAAATAGAATTGCAGTATATCACAGCAACTCTACTCGTAATTTATATACCAAACAAAAATTTATTTAAAAACTACATAAAAACTTATTATACACAAAGATTCATAGCAGGTTTACTAATAATAACCTCAAAGTGGAAACAACCCCAATGCCCACCAAATAATAGATAAATGTGATGTAGGCACACAATGGAATATCATTCAGCCATAAGCAGGAATGAAATACTGACCTGTACTGCAACATGGATAAACCTTAGACATTATGCTAAGTGGAAGGAACCTGAGACAAAAGGCCACCAGTTGTATGTCTGGTCACATACATGTGCAGTATATATAAGACCAATTGGACATGTATGCATGACCAATATATATGATTCCATTTGTATGAAGTGTCCTCAGTGAGAGACGCTATAGGGTTAGGAAGTAGGTTAAGGGTTGCTAGAGCTGGGCTGGGCAGGAATGTTGTGGTTTAGGGTGGTGGAATGATATAGTCATTCTTTTCTGGGTGATGAAAATGTTCTACAGTTAGATTGTTGTGATTATTATCTCACTCTGAATATACTAAAAACCACTGAACTGTACACTTTAAAAGGGTGAATTTTACGGTATGTGAATTTTATCTCAGTAAAGCTATTCTAAGGGCTTCCCTGGTGGCTCAAACAGTCAAGAATCTGCCCTGGGTTTGATTCCTGGGTCAGGAAGATCCCCTGGAGAAGCGAATGGCTACCCACTCCAGTATTCTTGCCTGGAGATTTCCATGGACAGAGAAGCCTGGCAGGCTGCAGTCCATGGGGTTGCAAGGAGTCAGACATAACTGAGCAACTAACACTTTCACTTTCAAAGCTATTATAAGGAACTAGACATTAATAATGAAGTATTTATTTTAAGAAAATAGGGAATTAAAGAGCCTCTCAAACAATTTTTAGATGAAAGAAATCTCCAGTCATAGATGATTTAGTTTTCCTAAAATTAAATCATCTTATATAAAAACAGGATATAGCCAAAGCTATGCTTAAAGGGGCAGAAGGCAATGGCACCCCACTCCAGTACTCTTGCCTGGAAAATCCCATGGATGGAGGAGCCTGGTAGGCTGCAGTCTATGGGGTTGCTGAGTCGGACACGACTGAGCAACTTCTCTTTCCCTTTTCACTTTCATGCACTGGAGAAGGAAATGGCAACTCACTCCAGTGTTCTTGCCTGAAGAATCCCAGGGATGGAGGATCCTGGTGGACTGCCACCTATGGGGTCGCACAGAGTCGGACACGACTGCAGTGGCTTAGCAGTATGCTTAAAGGGAAAAATAGTGTTAAATGATTTATTCTTAAAAACTAATAAAATGTTTAAAACAGTCAATCAAGGAAAACAGTGAACTAGAAAATAGGAAAATAAAAGGCAATAATATTGATCAATAAATCCAGTAATCTAAACTTTGATTGAGAGGTCAATAGCATAGAGCAATGTTTGGAAAAGCATTTTAATTTCAGGCTTGTGTCCTATCATTACCCCAGGGTATACATTATATTTTTCTTATTAGTTAATTCCTTTTATGGACAAGACAAGGTATAAACCACATAAAAGATCATGAAAGATTGCTTCTTTAACTGGAAAGAAAAGGAAGATTTATCTGATTTCTCTATAGTTCCTACATGGATCTGAATGATCTTGTATCCACCTCTTCCTTCTTGAAATCACAAATAGATTAGGATGAGAACTCCAAGCCTAGGCTTAATGTCCACTTTCAAATGGTTCCTACCCTTTGTGGAGGCAGACTGTGTCAGATATCTTTGAAACCAAATGAAAGATAAATGTCTCCTCCCCAGAAAAATATACCCAGATATGTTGTGCCCTACCATCAGTGAAGTCACGGGTCTCCCCATGTACCATTCAGTCCAGCAATGGTGACAGTAACACAGCTTAACTCAATAGCATAGAGCAATGTTTGGAAAAGCATTTTAATTTCAGGCTTGTGTCCTATCATTACCCCAGGGTATACATTATATTTTTCTTATTAGTTAATTCCTTTTATGGACAAGACAAGGTATAAACCACATAAAAGATCATGAAAGATTGCTTCTTTAACTGGAAAGAAAAGGAAGATTTATCTGATTTCTCTATAGTTCCTACATGGATCTGAATGATCTTGTATCCACCTCTTCCTTCTTAAAATCACAAATAGATTAGGATGAGAACTCCAAGCCTAGGCTTAATGTCCACTTTCAAATGGTTCCTACCCTTTGTGGAGGCAGACTGTGTCAGATATCTTTGAAACCCAATGAAAGATAAATGCCTCCTCCCCAGAAAAATATACCCAGATATGTTGTGCCTACCATCAGTGAAGTCACGGGTCTCCCCGTGTACCATTCAGTCCAGCAATGGTGACAGTAACACAGCTTAACATTTCAACGAGGCTCTAAATCAGTGATTCTTAAAACTTTTTAGTTAGTGCCCCTTCACATTCTTAAAATTATAGAGGACCCCCAAAACTTTGGACTTCCCAGGTGGCACTAGCCGTAAAGAACCCGTTTGTCAATGCAGGAGAGTTAAGAGACATAGGTTTGATCCCTGGGTCAGGAAGATCCCCTGGAGGAGAGCATGGCAGCCCACTCCAGTATTCTTGCCTGGAGAATCCCATGGACAGAGGAGCCTGCATGTCTAAGTCCGTAGGGTCGCAAAGAGTTGGACACGACTGATACAACTTAGCACATGCATCCAAAAGCTTTTGTTCCTGTGAATAGGTAAGATCTCTCAATATTTAAACCATTTTCACAATTAAAACAGAAACTTAAAAAAATAATTTAAAATTACAATAATAAACCCATTATATGTTCATATAAATAACATTTTTTTTAAAGAAAAATAACTTCCAAAACAAAAAAGTGAGATTGCTTTTGTAACTTTGCAAGTCTCTTTAACATCTACCTTAATAGCTCAGTTCTAGCTCAATACTCATATCTGCCTCTGCTTGTTGCAGGTCATATAGCCAGCCCCTGGAAAAATACATTGTACAGTCATGAAAGAATAGGAATAAAAAGGCCAATAAAGTCTTAGTATTACAAAAGTTATCTTCACCTTGCAGAACTCCTAAAAGGCTCTTGAGAATCTATAGTGGTTCCTGGACCACACTTTGAGTTAATTTTTTTCTCCAAGAAATTCTATAAAATATTAATCCTTCAAAAGGTCAACAGATGTTAAACCAAGGGAGGGAAATGTCAGCATATCCAAATGATTTGGGGAAGACATGTTTCTATAATAAGCAGGAATAGGCAAGAGCTGCTGCATTCCATGAGGTGGCCACTAGATGGCACTGCTGTCCCACTCAGAAGATGAACGTTTGCCTTAGGAAATGGCCCCTAGCTTTTGGAAGCCTAAAATCCCTGGAAAGCTGAGATTTACACAGTGCTTTCTGTTTTAACTTGTGGCTCAGCTGGTAAAGAATCCGCCTGTAATGTGGGAGACCTGGGTTCCATCTCTAGGTTGGGAAGATCCCCTGGAAAAGGGAAAGGCTACCCACTCCAGTATTCTGGCCTAGAGAATTCTATGGACTATATAGTCCCTGGTGTCAAAAAGACACGATTGAGCAACTTTCACTTTTCTCTTTTAAAAATTTAAAAAATAAAGTAGTGATGGAAAGTTGCCATAGAGGGTCATATAATCTCATTTCTTCTCAGTGTGAAGTACAGCTTTCATTTCACCCCTGACTGGGGTCTTCCAGCTTATCAAAATCAGCAGTGAGGTTTGGGAAGTTACCCCCAAGTTCATGACTCTGAGCGAAGAATCTGAGGGTCTGCGATGTGGAGATGACAGTCTCTGACCGCAGAGAGCTCATTTAGAATGTAAGGGAAATCAGGACGTTCTTGGCCAATATCCCCAGGTCTAGTCAGTGCTGATTTAGCTTTACAGTAGTCCACAATTAACTGGACTAATTGGGTGTGTCTCCTTCGAGAAGGGGTAGGGGCACACTGCAAAAGCTGTCCCGGGGGCGACCACTCCGTGGGTGAGGGTCCCTGACTGTGCTGCTAGGCTCCTTGGGAAGCCACTGAAGTGAAGGAGGATCCTGATGGTGGTTGAGGGGTGGCATATGTCCTGGTCGACAGTGAAAAAACCCACAGAAGAGCGAGCCTGACTCCACCCACCCTCGCTCTCCTCCAAGTTGCCTCGCGGTGCGTCTGGCTCTGTTGCTATTCGGAGGGGACAGAATGGCCCAGAGCAAAGGCCTGGAGGAGGTCGGTGCCGAGATCTTTTGGCCGCCAGAAGTTCCTTTTGCAGACTGGCGTGTAGGATCTGCGGGCTGTGGAGGGGAGGGCAGAGGCTTGTGAGGTAGTGGGCAGGCTGGGAATTGGGGTGTTTTCCTGAGCGCCGTGGAGAGCTAAGAAGGGGGTTTGAAGTAGGTGTCCAGCTATGAGCCCTATCCTGCCTGGAGTGCTGCAGTGCAGAGGTGAAGGTGACAGGGTGGCTGATGGCTGTTACATAATTGACAGGTATATGAAAACAGCTAATATTCACTGTGCCAGTCATTAATAGCAACTCATTGAATCCTCATAACTACCCTGGAAGGTAGGAACTATTACCACCGTTTCTTGCTAGAGGGGAAAAGAGAGGCCCACAGAAGTTAAGGGATTTAGTCAGCAACACACAGTCCATGAGCAGTGGAACCAGCCTCCAGCCACTATTTAACGACCTCGTCATACTCCCTCACTCATGAAAGGGATCAAATGGTCCTAGTGTGCTCCCGCTACTCTGAGAGACAGCGCCTGGGTCCAGTGGGAGCCCAGAGGGGATGCTAAACTCCACTGGGACTGAGAAAGAGAAACTGTAGGGACTTCCCTGGGAGTCCAGCGGTTAAGACTCCTCACTTCCACTGCCAGGGGTGCAGGTTTGATTCCTGGCCAGGGAACTAAGATCCTGCATGTTGCGTGGGGTGACCCATAAAATAAAAATAAGCTGTAGTAAGTAAGAAATGTATAGAGGACTCTAGCCAAATCTGAAGGTTGAGTTTGTGTTGAATAAGCATAGAAGTGGGAAGGGAGAGGGGAAGGACATTTCATATAGCAGATACTCCACTGGGACTGAGAAAGAGAAACTGTAGGGACTTCCCTGGGAGTCCAGCGGTTAAGACTCCTCACTTCCACTGCCAGGGGTGCAGGTTTGATTCCTGGCCAGGGAACTAAGATCCTGCATGTTGCGTGGGGTGACCCATAAAATAAAAATAAGCTGTAGTAAGTAAGAAATGTATAGAGGACTCTAGCCAAATCTGAAGGTTGAGTTTGTGTTGAATAAGCATAGAAGTGGGAAGGGAGAGGGGAAGGACATTTCATATAGCAGAAGCAAGGCCAGTTTGCAAAGACATAGAGGGGACCCATGTCAAAATGGGAAGTTGTTATCTTCGCCTGAGTCTAAGAAACTTGTGGCTACAAGTCAAACTGGGCAGGTAATATGAATAAATATACCTTGTTCCTATTAAGCCTAGATTGTAAATTCAGTCCATTTTACAAACATCTCAAGATCATTTAGGAGACTGCTCCTTCTACCCCCAACTATTAATCTACTTTCTCAGGTTATAACACGTAAGAACTTGATTTAAAGAAAAAAAGCCCCCATCCAATCCATAGTTGAAAACATTGATTTGGGACAAGAAATGTTTAGGACAGAGATAACTACTCACAGTTTTGACACAGGTCTCCTCTGTGTCTTTGCACTGGCCTTGATTATTCTGAATTCTTAAATGATATACACTCTTGCATGTAATTAATCAGGCAGTTAAATAGTGACCCCACTGTACTGTCACCTGGCCCACAGGCCTTCTCCACAGGGACAGCAACAAGATCAATATTAATATTTAATTGAAATTAAGAGTCCCTGTGTACATGGCTTTTTGTCGGTCTTCTCAATCTCATAACCAGGCTGGATAAAGATGAGAGATCATTCTGGCATGGTTTCCTCATGAACTAGTGTTGATTTCTTATTGTTATTCTTTTCTTTCTGAAAACCGTCTATTTGAAAGTCCATTCTAGAATTTAACCAATGAGCCATTATTCTGTGGTGTCAAACTCCCCTTTCTGGAAATCAGACTCACATTTGTTTGTTTTATGACCCTGGCAGCTCTTCCATTATCCATGGTTCATCAGTCTAACGCCACATTTCCTCCAGCCCCCTGGGAAGCATTCTCTCTGGGTTCACGGCAGATAAGGCCCTTCATGGCTGGATTCTGCTTCCCTGTCCCACCTCCTAAGTCCCTTCTGCATTTCCGGGCAATTCTCAGTACATCCTACTGCATCAAGTGTCTGTGTGTTTTATGTAGTATTTCCTCAGCCTTGAATAGGACTTCCTCCTCTCTACCCAGAGAACTCTCACTGACACTTTTTTTGTAATTGGAAGATATTGCTTTACAATATTGTGTTGGTCCCTGCCATACTCACTTATACTTTTTTTTTAAAAAAAGATTCATCTAAGTTATCCATATTTTAAAGTCAAATAGTTATAAACATGATTATAAAAAAACAGCAGTTTTCTGACCTTCCCCTTCTCCATCCTTCATTCCTGCTTCTCCAAGGTAACTGTTAGTGGTTGCTCTTTAGGTATTTACTTTCACATTGCTAAATAACACACTTCTGCTCACAACCTCTTGATTTTCAATTTTAGGAATTACCTATTGAATTCTAACTCTGAAAGATGAAGATTTAGCTCCCTTTAGCACCTCCCTCACCCACCTCCACAGTTTTCCTCTCCTCAGCCTCCCAATAGACTTATATCATCGTTTTTAGTTAGATCAGTAGTCAGTGTTTACATAATTATGACTATATTCACAGCATGCCCGTGTAGGAAAGCATGATTGCATTTCCTTTCTTGTACAACTTTTAATTTTCCCTGGAGTTAATAATTGTCTTGTTCCTTCATTCACCTAGTTTTCTGTTCACCTGCCACTAATTCCTAGCTAGATGTTCTCCCATAGATGTAGATTTCTCGTTAATATATTCACACAATCAACTGTTTAATCAGGTTCCTCTTTTTGGATCTGTTTCTTCCCCAACTTGTACTACCTATACTTTAGGACTGATGAGCGGCGCTCGTCCTGATTCCTCTTCATCCTGTAAATGTTTATTCCCTCTCTCCTGCGCTGAGTCCCTTGTCTCATGGATCCCACGTCGTCCTGTCTTCAGTTTTTATTTTTAAAGATGTAACTTTATTTATTTACTGGCTGAGCTGCATCTTCCTTGCCACACGGGCTTCCCCTGTTGCAGAGCCCCGGCACGCGGGCTTGTCTGGGGCTGCTCCAGCTCACATTTGCCAGCCTGGTTGCCCCGTGGCTTGTGGGGTCTTGGTTCCCCCGCCAGGGGTGGCACCTGCACCACCTGTGTCGAAAGGTGGCCTCTCAGCCACTGGACCACCAGGAAAGTCTCCGTTTGTTTTTAATTACTCCTTCCCTTTGCCAGACCATTTCCTGAAGTAGCTTCCTAAGAAACTATGTATGGGAGGTTAATATTTTGAAAACCATACCTGTCTGGAAATGTGTTTGTTCTCCGCTCGCATTTGCTCTACAGTTTGGCTGTGTATAGAATTCTGAGCTGGAAATGACTTGCCTTTAGTGTTTTGAAGTCCTTGCTTCGTGTTTTCTAGCTTCCAGCGCTGTTGCAGGGGATAATGGGCAAACGCAAAGAAGAAAACGAGGCAAGTCTTACGCCATTCCAGTTCTTGATCCTTTGTATATGGCTTCCTAAAAACATTTGTGGTCTTCTATCCCTGGTGTTCTGACGTTTCACAGTGATGTGCTTTCGGGTGAGTCTGTGTTCTTTGTGCCGGACAATGGGGTAGTTTTATAATACAGACGTTAATGTCCTTCAGGTCTGAGAAATTGTTTTTGCCGTTTTCTCTCTTTGGAATTCTTTAGTATGTCTGTGCTATTTCTCTGATTTCATTCTTTTTATCTTGTATCTTTTTATATTTTTGTTCTGTTCTCATGGAGATTTCTTCAACTTATCTTCCCAATGTTTTTGAGTCTTCATGCTTTTTCTTTCTTGTTGTTCAGTTGCTCAGTCATGTCTAACTCTTTGTGATCCCACAGACTGCAACATGCCCGGCTTCCCTGTTCTTCACCAGAGCTTGCTCAAACTCATGTCCATTGAATCGGTGATGCCATCCAGCCATCTTATCCTCTGTCCTCCCTTTCTCCTCCTGCCTTCAATATTTTCCAGCATCAGGGTCTTTTCTAATGAGTCAGTTCTTCAAATCAGGTGGCCAAAGTATTGGGGCTTCAGCTTCAGTCCTTCCAGTGAATATCCACGGTTGATTTCCTTTAGAATTGACTGGTTTGATTTCCTTGCAGTCCAAGGGACTCTCAGGAGTCTTCTCCAACACCACAGTTGGAAAGCATCAATTCTTTGGTGCTCAGCCTTCTTTATGGTCCAACTGTCACATCCATACATGATACTGGAAAAACCATAGCTTTGACTATATGGGCCTTTGCTAGCAAAGTAATGTCTCTGCTTTTTAATATGCTATCTATGTTTGTCATAGCTTTTCTTCCAAGGAGCAAGCATCTTTTAATTTTATGGTTGAAGTCGCCATCCACAGTGATTTTGGAGCCCAAGAAAATAAAGTCTGTCACTGTTTTCTTTGTTTCCCCATCTATTTGCCATGAAGTGATGGGACCAGATGCCATGATCTTAGTTTTTTGAATGTTGAATTTTAAGCCAGCTTTTAAGTGGGGTTTATTGACCAGAAACAGCTTCACTGTTGGGTTACCTGGCTGAGTTGTTCCGCTGTGGAACATTTTCAGTCTTGTCTCTCAGACTAGTCAGTTTTTTTGTTTTTGTTTTCAGAATAAACAGAACACCCGTTCATTCTTTTCTTGGAGGGGAGGAGCCTGATGCTGATGTCCTGGTTGTATTAAGTAGAAGGCTCTCCCAGTTCTGTGTACACACTTCCCTTGAGTGCTGCTGCCTTCAGGACACCCCTCTGCCTTTAGCCACACTTTGTGTCTCTGATCCAGCATCCCTCCAGCCCACCCTCTCCAGTCTCCTGCCAATGGGAAAGGGTGGTGGTGGAAGGTATCTGGGGGTCTTACTGCTTCTCAAAGCAGCCTTCAACCTTTCTGCTGTCACCTCTTCCATTCTCTTCTTTGTTAGAGCCATAACTTTCATGGGTTCTACAGTACAGTTACTTACACTGCAGCTAAGATTTCAGCCTTCGCATCTCTGTTGAGTCTGTTATCAAATGCCCCATCTGCTTTCCACTTTAAAATTATATGTTTGGTGTTCTTATTCTCTTCGTCCCTAAAGATTTATTCCTTTAAAAAGAGTCCCTGGATTACCATTTTTAGTAGGGTTTCCGGAGGTAGTAGAGATAATCTGTGTTCACTCCACCGGTTGTAACAGGCAGCACACAAATATGTTCCCAACCCTTGTGGTGTAGGACCTCCTGTTAAGATCTTCCCTGACAGCCCCCACATTACAGAACCAATGCTTCCTTCTTTATAACACTTCTGTGTCTCAGCCTTATACACACTTCTTGCATAGATAATATGATTATGTAAAAAGATTGGATCTTCCTACTATAAACTGCTTGAGTGAAAGAGTCCTGTTACCTATTTTTACATCCTCAAGAGCTAGCACAGAACCAGGTACTGAGATGCTCAATGAACTTTGCTGAATTCAGTAGAAATTGGATTGCATTTTTTTATAAATGAACTCAACTGCAGAGAAACGAATGGCCCAATCGTCCTGGCAACCGAAAGCCCCTAAATGAGGATATTTTTCTAAATCCTATTTCATCATTCCTCGGGATGGTGAGCAATGGAAATGTAGATTAATCTTTCTTAAGTAATTTCTTTCAAACCTGGGACATGCAGTGGGTTTGGTTCCCTCCCTCAAGAACAGAGCATCAGGGTCTGGAACTAAGAGTGGCCTTGGGATGGGGAATAAGTTGGATTGTTTTTGTCATTGAGTCAAGGTAAGCATGGTGTCATGGTTCTGGAAGGATGGGTATTTATGACTACCATCTCTTTTTGGAGGGAAGAGATATGATCAAGAATGAGTGTTGTATCCTCTCAAACCACTTTCCTTGGCTCTAGAAAACATTTTGGAGAAGGCAATGGCAACCCACTCCAGTACTCTTGCCTGGAAAATCCCATGGACAGAGGAGCCTGGTAGGCTGCAGTCCATGGTGTCGCTAAGAGTTGGACACGACTGAGCGACTTCACTTTCACTTTTCACTTTCATGCATTGGAGAAGGAAATAGCACCCCACTCCAGTACTCTTGCCTGGAGAATCCTAGGGACAGGGGAGCCTGGTGGGCTGCCGTCTCTGGGGTCGCACAGAGTTGGACACGATTGAAACAACTTAGCAGCAGCAGCAGCACACATTTACCTAGCTTGTTCTAATAGAAGCAGAGTCACCCAAAGCTGGGTGGACTGTGGGTCCTCCAGCAGGGCTTGTAGCATCTTCAGGAACATCGAGTTTTGATTCAGATGTCTGACTGGGAATCTAGCTAATAGTGATTGTGTAGGACCCCCTCCTTGTACTGAGTTGGTCAGTAAATCAACCTCTTCCCCACGAGACTGGAAATCAAGAAGTACAGATGACCAAGAAGCCAACCAGTAGCTACCTTAATACATTGAAACTGTGATCTGTTTGTTAGAGAAGCTGGATTGTGGAAGGTCAGCCTAGGATAGCAGGCTAACCCACTGCAAGGTCCACTAATTGGAAGGGTCTTTGGAAGCAAAGGAAGGTGGGAAGGACATGAGTTCAGAAGTGTGAAGAGGTCACAGGCTCTGCAGTAGAGTAAAAAGAACAGGTACCAAAATCACACCTAGGACCAATTATGTGCATCTATTCTGATAGGTGAGATGAGGATGGAATGACTTGGAGTTAGAGGAGCTGGTCTGGACTGAACACCGAGGCTTAGCAGTATTTCTCTCTGCTGGCTATTCTGGCTTCAGAAGGGTTGCTTCTTAACATCTCAGGCTCTTGTTAGCGGCTAGAGCCCCCAGCAGCATGGTGCTTCACTGTGCATGACAGCTCACGATGCACTGTGGTGGCAATGTTTGGGCAGGACCTGTCCAGGGCAAGAGAGAGAACGTACGAGAGAACAAGTGAAGGAAAAATGATACTGTTTTCTTAGGAGTGGATGGGGATTATACATCCGTCTGAGGCAAATAGACCTGTCAGGAACCTGTTGGCCTGTTCGAGCACTGACATGATGTGGAATGCTGACACAGAAGCCAGGCAGCCTTGTGAGCCTGGGTGATTGACCATTTTGACATCATCAGATATGCACATGTTGGAGGGAACTAGACTCTCATAGCCCCCGAATGGCAACATTGGGAGGGAAAAAAACTGCAGCCCTGGAATGAACAGACACAAATCCTTTCCCTTTTTCTCTTCAGCCTTTGCTTATTTTGCTTCTTATAATAGATTTAAACAATAAGTGAAATTTGGGCATGGATCTGAATGTTACCAAACTGCAAATACATAGGAACATCCAAAGATCTTAAGAAAAGGCCAGGAATTTTCCAAGTGACCTGTGCAATGGCCTGAGCTTTTGTTCTCCTTTGGGTGAAGAAAATCCTTGAGAGTCTTGGAGGAAAACATGGGTGCAGAAGTCAGGCATGCTGGAGTCAAGTCCCAGTTCTGCCTGTTCTTAGTTGTGACCTGGGCGGGTGAATGACCTCTTGAAGTTTTAGTTAATACATTTGGAAAATAGGAAAAATAGTCATTTCTCTCTCACAGGCTGGTTGTGAATGTTACTCAAGATCAGTTGACTAGCAAGGTGCACAGAGCCTGGCACATGAGTGTCCAACACATGCTCCAAAGAGAGTGTTGGTTTTGTTAGCACTTCCTTGGCTATATGTAGCAGTGGTCCACCCTAAACCTCATAGTCAGACAGTGTTGGCCATTCTTTGGTCACTCCAAGGAGATTGCCATCCAACCATCTCAGCCTCTGTCGTCCCCTTCTCCTCCTGCCTTCAGTCTTTCCCAGTCTTGTCTAATGAATCAGAGTCTTTTTTAATGAGTCAGCTTTTTGCATCAGGTGGCCAAAGTATTAGAGCTTCAACTTCAGCATCAGTCCTTCCAATGAATACTCAGGACTTATTTCCTTTAGAATTGACTGATTTGATCTCTTTGCAGCCAAAGGGACTCTCAAGGGTCTTCTCCAACACCACAGTTCAAAAGTATCAATTCTTTAATGTTCAGCCTTCTTTATGGTCCAACTCTCAGATCCATACATGACTACTGGAAAAACCATGGGCCTTTGCTGGCAAAGTAATGTCTCTGCTTTTTAATATGCTCCAAAGAGAGTAGGGAAATAGAAATCAAGTTGTAAGCATCCCAAGAGGAAGTAACTATGAAACAATTCTATGCACGCTAATGTTAGTGATTAGTAATATTTTATGGGAAGCAAAGGTGTACAAGAACATAGACTCAAGACTCAGACAGATGTGGGTTACAATTCCAGGTCCACTTGATTTTGGAGAAATTCTTTAATTCCCTGAAGCACCAGAAAGTCCCCATCTGTAAAATGGTACTGTCAACATTTTCCTTGCAGGTTGTTACTAGGATTAAAGGAGGCAAAATATATCAAAATATCTTGCTTAATACCTTATGCATAGAAGGCATTCCGCAGTGTACATTGGCGTCTTTCCTTCCCATGGTTCCTCTTCTATTGCTTCCTGAAGAATCTCTGATGCATAATTCAGAACCCAGATGTCAAAGAAGGAAAAAAAAAAAACATTGAGAGATGACAGAATCAAAATTGAATAACATTTCAATATGTTGGAGTATTGAGACTGGGAAAAATGGACAAAAATTATTAAGGATATGTAAAAACTGGCACTTGTCTCAATATCCTACATGAATGATGGAGTTGGGTTTATGCACATGTGTGTGGGAGAGCACAGCTTACCTCTTTGGGCTTCTGTGGTGGAACACTACACGCCAGTTACTGAAAGTGATGTTGGCATTGTAGCGAGCACTGATCAGACCATTCTAAGAGCATTGTGTGACATCTGGGAGCCACAGGTTTTGAAAAGGAACCCTCATATACCATTACTTCTCTAGGGACATCACCAGTATGGTGAGTGCCCTGAAGCATGGCTTCAGATCGAGGAACTGCTTTGTGAAAAGTAGAAGACTAAGATAAAGCATGATAACTAAAGAGAGACTATGTGGGAAAAGTATTGTACAAGAAACATAAAGTAGGAAATTTCAAGAAAACTTTGACTCTTGAAACTTTTATTCACTCACACATTCATTCTCTAATCCAACAAACATTGTTAAAGCTGAATGTATACTGGGCGTTAGATGTGTTTCCCCGTAGGCAGTGGTGTGCTGGTCAGTGTTTATTAATAACGAGCTCTCCCGCCCAAATCCTGATGTACAGCGTGTGCTCCCACCATGGCCAGTTACAAACAACCAATGTAAATGTGGAAGTGGGGGGAGATGCACCAACTGACCCTCTCAAGCTGAAGCAAGTTGACTCCAGCACACCCCCGCTTGTAGGTTCTGAGGACGCCTAGAGTTTAGTGGAAGGACCCCCTCGATTCAGCTGCAACTTAGAAGTATGCTTGGTTCTGAGTGAGGACCTAAACTTGATGAGGATGAGAGTGCTTGGGGTTTGTCTAGGGAGAAAACCAGAGAGAAGCACATTCTGACAAAGGAGCAGCAGCTAAAGACTGGCAAGACCAGGAGGGGAGATGGTTAGCATGGAGTTGTGCAGGTTGTCTGGCTTAATTGCAGCAGAGAGGATAAGATTTGCTCAAGAAGGCTGGCACTGGAGCAATGTGGTAGCTGGAACACAGTAATGAATTTGAGCTTAATTTCAAAGGCAATGAGGAATGGAGCAAATGTTGTTAAGAGGGGAGTGCTATTGTGATGTTTGCATTTCAGAAAGTTTAATCTCAGGGAAGGATAGAAAAATGGATTTCCAAGACTGGAAGTCGAAATATCAATTAGGTTTTTGATTCCTAGGTAACTGAAAAAGTATGAAGGTAGTGATACTGACAAATACAAAGCAGGAGATTTGCACTTAAGTGAGGTCAAAAACATGGAATAGATGGGACAAGACAACAAGGAGAAGGGGGGAAAGGGCATGCTCACAACAGATCTGCAAGGTAAGAGGAAGGTTAGGGAGTTAGGGCGGCTGTGCAGGTTCACAGGCCAGTGATAGTGACGTTTATCTTGTTAGGAAATAGGTCTTATGAGAACTAACTTAGAGAACTTTGTAAAATGCTAATTTCTGGATACCATGCCTCCGTGTGTGCATGCTAAGTTGCTTCAGGAATGTCCAACTCTACGCGACCCTATAGACTGTAGCCTGTCAGGCTCCTTTGTCCATGGGATTCTTGAGGCAAAAATACTGGAGTGCGTTGCCATGCCCTCCTCCAGGGGACCTTCCCGACCCAGAGATTGAACCTGTGACTCTTATGTCTCCTGCATTGGCAGGTGGGTTCTTTACCACTTTGCCCCCTGGAAAGCCCAGACACCGTACCTAGAGATGCTCAGTTAGTAGGTAAACCTGGGCCCATGCATCTGCCTTTTCAAGGCATCCCAGCGGATGTTCATCATTTCCTTAACACATATTTACGCCGGATGTTTTTCTAGGCACTGGAGATGCTTCAGTGAACGAGACCAACTCCCTGCCTTTGTAGAGCCTTCAGGTAGATGGGCTAGAGTGAGGGTAAACCAAACCTATATGATAAACAATGTCTAGGTAGCAATACAGTCTGTGAAGAAAAGTAAGATAAGGGGGTGGCATTTCATGGAAGGTGGCATAGGATTGCTGTTTTAGGTAAAGCAGTTGGAGAACCTTCTCTGAAAAGGTGACATATATGCCAGGATATAACAATAAATGTTAAATTTAGAGAAACACTGAGTTACAAAATACAGGGAAAGTTAAAGAATGTGAGGTAAAAAGGGCAGAGATGAAGCGGTGAATTCTGTCTTAGACTTGCTTCAAAGTCTGTTGACTTCCCAAGTGGCTCAGCGGTAGAGAATCCACCTGCAATGCAGGAGACACGGGTTCAATCCTCGGGTCAGGAGGATCCCCTGGAGGAGGAAGTGGCAACACACTCCAGTATTCTTGCCTGGAAAATCCCACAGACAGAAGAGACTGCTGGGTTATAGCCCGTGGAGTTGCAAAGAGTCAGCGACTTAGCGACTAAACAACAGCAGTCTCTGTTAGGCATCTGAGTGGAGATAGCCAATATACCAGAGTTTGTGGAGCAGATCTGAGCTCAGAATCCTGATTAGGGAGCCATCAGGACAGGGATGGTGGTTGAAGCCATGAGAGTGTGTGGAGTAAGGGTGAGACCTAGGGAAAGAGTGCTCTTTTGAGGCTGATAAAGAGAGGACTTTGGGAAGGAAAACGAGAGGCAGGAGTCAAAGAGATGGGGAGAAAACCAGTAGGTGGTGTGACTGAAGAAGATAGTATCAAGGAAGGTGATCTGAATAGGTTTAAGAACTGCCCAGAGGCCAGTTGAGGAAGGGAGAGAAATGCGTCAGTGGTACTGGGCAACAGAAAATACTTCTCTATCTTGATGAGAGCAAGTTCAGAAAGATAGTGGTGGGAATGAGGGAGCTGGAACTAACAAACAGGAGGTGAAAGTGGAGATGGGTAAGGTAAACCCATTCATTCAAAAAGTTGGTGAAGAGAAGTCCTAGATGGTGAAAGGGCATAGGATTGAGGGAGAATTTTTAAGATGGAGAGACTTGGGCTTGAATAAGTGTTAATGGGAAACAGCCAACGAGGAAAAGATGAGAGAGAAGAATCATGGCAATAACTGCTCTCAGTGACTGAGGTCTCTTCCCCTGAGACCAGAAGGAAGGATGCTTGTGCAGATATGTTTCTAGGTGGGTTTGGGAAAGAGGATAGTCAACTTCAGGACCTTTATTTTGCTGTAAAGTGGAAGCTGACAGCTTTTGCAAAGAGTGAGGTGGCCACGTGGTCACGGTAGAGGTGGGAAAAGTGGCAAAGGGGGTTGTAAAATCTGTCCTCAGGTGAGTTAGAAGCCCTGCCTTTGAGGACCACTGGTCTGCCCAGGTGTGTATGTGTTTATCCAGTAGCACTACAGAGTCCAGGGAGGAGTGAGCTGGATAAATCTGGGGTTCTGCCTCATGAGTTTAGAGAGAAGAGTTTAATGAGCTTAGCAGCATTATCCAAGGAGGCTCTCAGTGCCGCTGGCGGGGAACCCACTTGGCATGGGATGGCCATTTTGTCCTGCTCTCCCCTCTAAGTGTTGGAGTGGGGTCTGCTTGCATCAGCATCCCTGTAGAGCTTATAACATCTACAGTGAACCTTTGATGGGCGGCGTGTAGGGATTTGTATTTTCACAACCTTCCTGGATGATTGTAATTATACAGAAGTTTAAAACCCTCTCCTTTCTGAGGCTTAAAATCCCCACTAGCATCCTGATACATCTCTAGCCCCATCAGAATACATCCAAATGGAACAAGAGGCTGGACCCAGATCAGGCTGCCGAGGGGAAGCCTCCTTGCCTGTCTCCCGCCACCAGTGTAGATATGTTGTGTCAGACACTCCACCCCACCTAGCAATGCAGAACAGCCTGGAGCACGACTGTATTGATGATGATCAACAGCAAGAAGACAGCCTCAGCCTCTGACATCCTTCCCTAGGCCTCCCCAGCAAGGCAGCAGAAAAGTCAGCCACCCTTTAGGGCCGGGAGGGCTCCAGCTGCCCACCCCTCTCCTGGAGGAGCCCTTTGCTGGGTGCCTGGCCCTTTGCTGGCCCTGGAATGTTCACCTGGAGCTCCAGGCTCCTACACCCCCACCTTCATGGATGAGAGAGCAGGAATTTAAGAGCCAGAATTAATTAGACAAATGTCAGGCGGCCATGAGTCACAGCAGCCCTGAGTATTTTAGTCCATTACAAGCATGAGCCCTCCCAGCATGGAGGAGCCTGGGGTACCATCCACTGCCCCCATGGGTGCTGATGTAGGAGCTGCGCTAAGGCGAGTCTTTCCTTGACCAGGCAGGCTCCAGTCAGACCTCTGCAAGCCTGTCTGTGTGGGTAGGGGAGTATGTGACCCTAACCCTCCAAGGGAATCCTGATCAGAGTCTGTTCAGTTAACTGGACACTGAATAAACAACCCAAGCCAAATTAAAGGCTGCTGTAGACTGTAAATTGGAAGCATCCTCATTTACAAGAAGGGGCAGAGTGGAAGAAAAAATTCTCAGGGGCTTTACGGGAACCAGCAACCTGTCCGTTCTGAGTGTCCTTTTTTCCAGATCCAATGGGCCAGTTGCTCGCTCTGTTATTCTCCAAACTGGGGCAACTTAAGGGAAGTGGTTGCAATTTCTTGCGGGATGCTTGGTTTATAAGAAAACCTTGGCCAAGTCCTTTTCCCCCAGAAATTTTCCCTCTGCTCCTTCCCCTGCCACCAGCTTCATCCCCTAGGTCAGGCAGTGACTGTCCAATAAATGTAAAAACTAGAAGTCTTCAGGATCCATTTTCCTACTTCTTAACGTTTCATTCATTCAGCAAAATTATTTAAAATGGTATCTTGCTTCATACTGTTGGTAAAAGCATTTACCATGAATCCCACTCCAGGTAGTTTTAATCTATGAGGGGATGTGCACCTCCTGAAATATAATAAAAAGTGGAGAGGAATAAAAGACCATCATTCTTCCAAGACATCTTCCAAGACATCACTCACCAAGACATCTCTCTTCCCAGAGAAAGTACCACAGGAGGTTGATGAGTGGGGAGATACTATGAATATCTGAAGAAGTGGGGATTAATCAAAAGGGGAGGTCAGGGAAAACTTCTGGGAGGAGGTGGCATTTGAAGCATTTAGGTTTGCAGGCAAGGCTGTCCAGGTAGAGAGGCTGCACCACTTCTGAGTTCAGAGAGTCAGTGAGTGTCAGAGTAGAACCACGGGTCCAACTCTGTTCTGAATCTCACCCTGGTGATGTTTAGCCATTGGATGGTGGGTTTTCCCCCATCAGATAATTGAAGCTAACATAAGTTTATGAGGTGTTTATGACTTGCCCTACCAAGCTGCATCTAATGAGGTGTCTTTTCTCGAAAAAATAGTAACAATAAGCCAGCCAGACTCCTCAGGCTTTACTAGTAATGGCACCATCTTCCCAGCCACAGAAGCGAGGCCTTTGGAGTCCTCCTAAATTCCTCCTTTCCTCCACACTCCCCATATAGAATTGATCACCAATTCTTGTTGGTTCTGCCTCATTAAAAATTCAATCAATATGTATTTATTGGACATCTCTGTTAGGTTCTGGGAAACAAAGATGAATAAGGTAGCCTCAAGAAACCTATGATTAATGATGGAAACAGCCTTGTAAACCAAATATATGGTGTAATGTGATACGTGAACAATATGTTATGCCAGCAGGGCTGTGGGAGTGAAAAAGAGGACAAGAATGCAGCCTGCGGGAGCAGGGTTGTCGGGGTGGGTACTAACCAGGCTTTCTAGTTCCCGCCTCTTGTCCATCACCAGTGTGGCACATGTTCCATCAAGCTCTAAGTGTTAACAACTGGACTCTTACAAAGCCTCTTAATGGTCTCCTTGTCTCCAGACTAGGCCTTTACCCAAGTATTTTCCATTCTCCTGCTGCTGGCTCGTTTGAAAATGCAAATCAGTTACATATACACTTGACCTCACTTAAAGCTCATAGTGGTTTCCCTCGGGGTGGAATAAAACCTAAACTCCAGGTCTAGCATACAAGGCTTGTAACAATATGGTACCTGCTTAACTTTTCAACCCTTTAACAGATCCTCCCCTTCCCCTAAACAGTCCTGTTTACTAATTTATGATTAGCTTTGCACATGTTATTCTCTTGCTCTAGAATCCTTTCCCCATGTGTCTCCCTGAGGAACATCACATTTCTCTTCAGACTCTGTGAAAGCTTACTTCCTGGGCCCTGCCCTCTGATCCTTGGGCACAATTACTGTTCCTATCCTTGGGCTTTTTTTTTTTTTTGGTAGTTGGAATATCCCATTACCCTCACCTCTGTTCTGGACTGCAGTGGGTAGACGCTTAACACCAGACAGAAAATATCCTTCAGACAGAAAACATCCTGCAGACAGGGGCTATGTCTTATTTATCTTTGCATCTGTGCTGCCCAGAACAGTATCTGACACGTAATAGGCACTTGGTAAACATTGGTCACATGAATATAAGTAAATAAGCTGAAAGTAGGTGCATTCTCAGAGACAGCAGGTTCAAAGAAACCACATACAAATTGAGAAGGAATTTCTGTTGAAAGCAGTGAGGCAAAGAGACGTATGTAGAGGTGAATTGGTATTGACGTGTACGCTCAGTGTGTCTAACTCTTTGCAACCCCATGGACTGTAGCCCGCCAGGCTCCTCCTTCCATGGGGATTCTCCAGGCATGAATACTGGATTGGGTTGCCATGTCCTCCTCCAGGGGATCTTCCTGACCCAGGGATCGAACCTGTGTCTCTGACATTTCTTGCATTAGCTGGCAGATTCTCTACCACTGAGCCACCTGTGAAGCCCCTTGGTGTTGATGTTACCTGTTGTCAAAGATGTTTCCTTTATCTATAGTTAATTGTCAGCACCTAAGTTGGGATACCCCTTCTAGCCTGAGCAGGTAGCTGAGAGTCCTGATGCCTCAGAGCATCCCCAGAGATGTGGCTTGCCAAGTCCTTGCTCATTTCTGGCACGTTTACCATAGCCCCATGATTTGGATAATTTAACCTCATAGGATGTCTATGTAGTGAGAATAATATTAGCTTGTAATGAGTTCAGTAATGGCCTCTAAAATACGTGTCTACTTGGAACCTCAGAATGTGACTTTATTTGGATAAGGGTCTTTGCAAATCTAGTAATTAAGATAAGGATCTCAAAATGATAAGGTGGGCCCTAAATTCAGTGGTGGTTGACCACTAAGAGATAGTAAAGGAGACATAGAAATAGAGAGAAACCCAGAGAGAAAGGCCACATGAAGACAGAGGTAGAGATTGCAATGATTCGTGTATCAGCCGAGGAATGTGAAGAGTTGCCAGCAGCTCCCAGGGCTTGGAGAAAAGCATGGAGTAGATTATCCCTGAGTTCAGATGGATTCAACTCTGCCAATATCTTGATTTCAGACTTCTGGCCTCCAAAACTGTGAGAGAATAAATTTCTATGAAGACAGCCAGTTTGTGGTCATTCATTATGGCAAGCCCTAGGAAATGAATGTACAGCCTGACCACTGGGATTCTGAGAAGGTCAAATGGCACAGTGTCAAAGGAGGTGCTTTGTGAAGCTCTGTGAAAGCACAGGGCTGCAGAGCTGAGGCACGAAGGGGCCGAGCTCCTAGTCCAGCACTATCAGACAGGAGGTTCACTCCCCGCATCTGAGGGCGTGAACCTGTTTTCAGTTCCAGGTGGACCGTCCTCTGCAGGTGCCACTGTGCAGCCTTGAGAGGTAACTGCTCCTTTCAAAGTACTTCAAAAGCCCCAGGCCACAAGTACCATGAAGACAGAGGTCTGCAGGCTCTAATCTATCAGGTTACTTCTTGAGGTTGTTTCTTTTAAAAAAAATTTATTGAAATACAGTTGATGTATGATATTATATGACTTACAGGTATACAATATAGTGATTCACAATTTTTAAAGGTTCTGTTCCATTTATAATTATTATAAAGTACTGACTATATTCCTCATGTCATACAATATATCCTTGTAGCTTATTTTATACATAAGCTTATACTCTTAGTCTGTGCTTAGTTGCTCAGTCGTGTCCGACTCTTTGCAACCTCATAGACTGTAGCCCACCAGGCTCGTCTGTCCATGGGGATTCTTCTGGCAAGAATATTGGAGTGGGTTGCCATGCCCTCCTCCAGGGGATCTTCCCAATCCAGGGACTGAACCAGGTCTCCTGCATTGCAGTTGGATTCTTTACTCTCTGAGCCACCAGGGAAACCCACAGCTCTTGGACCTCTGCCCCTATATTTCCTCTCCCCACTGGGAACCACCTCTTTGTTCTCTATATCTGTGAGTCTGCTTCTTTTTCATTACATTCATTAGTTTGTTGTATTTATTTCTTGTTGTTGTAATTTTCAGATTCCACATACACGTGATTTCATACAGTATTTGTCTTTCTCTGTCTGACTTAATAAAATTAGTCTAATACCCTGCAACTGCATCCATGTTGCTGCAAATGGCAACATTTCATTCTTTTTTATTGAGAGTGTTTCTTACATAGTCCATTTCTGGCCCTTGGATGTAGGTTGAATTTATTCACTATTTATCATTTTTTGCCTAGATGCTCATTTGTGCCCATCTGAATACTTTGGGATGATAAGGAACCTGGCTAACTCCATCCCTTGGGCTGATTGAGTTTTCACTGTTACACATAGCATCCCATATCCCACATTCAGGGAGCAGACAGGCCCTCTATAAATCAGCACAAGTATTTTCTTTAAATTTTATCCATTTGTTTTTGACTGTGCTGGACCTTTGTTGCTGGGTGGGCTTTTCTCTAGTTGTGAGCAGGGGCTTCTCTCTATTTGCAGCGCACGAGTTTCTCATTGCAGTAGTGTCTCTCGTTGCAGAGCACAGGTTCGAGAGCTCACGGGCTTCAGTAGTTGCAGCTCCTGGGCTCTAGAGCTCAGGCTCAATAGTTGTGGTGCACGAGCTTAGCTGCTCCCTGACATGCATGTGGGATCTTGCCAGACCAGGGACTGAACCTGTGTCTCCTGCAGTGGCAGGTGGATTCTTTACCACTGAACCCCAGGGAAGCCCAGTAGCACAGGTGTTATGTTGGCTCCCAATGTCCTGCAAAAGCCTGCCCACCACCTCTGGGCCTGGCCTTGAGGGTCAAACTGGGGAGAACCATTTGCAGAGCCACCACTTCCAGCATCATCCTGCTGAGATGGTTTGTCACTACCCTCCTCCAGTAGGGCTTGTAGAGCCTCCTGGCCATTCACCCTCTGAAGCAGAGAGACGGCCTATATCAGGAGCAAACCCGAGGATCTGCATTCAGATGAGTAAGGAAGACATACCCATTGCAGAGATCTGAATCCTACCTCTATGGTGCCCAACTTATATAATTGCTTTGAGGGATTAAATGATGTAATAAATATGATGTGCTTAGTATCCCATATAGTAAGTACATTTAGTAAGTGCTCTAGAAAATGTTAGAAATGTTGCTTTTGGGGCAGATGGTAGACAGGGCAGGAGCCTAGAGCAGGTATCCTAATGAGTAGGGGGAGGCCTGATGAAGTCTAAGGAGGTCAGCTGGGACACCTATTTCTTAGTAACAGGTTATGAGCTTCCCTGTGGACTTGGGTGTAGGTCTTGATTCCCCACGAGGGGCTGGCAAGTGGAGGCAGGGTCTGTTGCTCATAGGAGAGTCTGAGGGTGCAGGCAGCTTCCTGGAACAGGAATCTGGGTTGGGGCTGAAGCACTGTGCTATATATCTATTTTATATTTTCCATATGTTATGGTGCTTAGATGTCTTAAGAACCTTTCTCCCAAGGCTAATCAATTCTTAGAAACCACAAAGGGTTCAGCCAGGAGCAGGCCTTTGATTGTAAACTAACTACTCCAGAGCCACACTTGCTCTATCTGATCTGTCCAAGTTAGGGGGCAATATCCCTCTAACTTAATCATCCTAGGGCCAGGCACCAGCAACTGAAGACCACCCCGATAGCCTCAAGCCTGCCAAAATGGTTCCAACTAGCCCATCCTAAACTGTTTGCCCTCCCTTGCCTTTCCTGCAAGAACTCCAATTCTTGAAGAGTCAAGAGTCTGCCTAAGTTCCCCCTTGGTCCTGCCTACTGGCAATGACCCAAACATGGGCTCTTTCCCCCGTCTCCCTGCATGGCATGTGGCAACCTCCTCTCTAGAACCCGTGGGGATCACACACACTTTGCTTATCTGAGCCTCTCCTGTGTTTCCTCTTGTGGCTACGTTTGAATGACAATCTCTTAAAAAAAAGCACAGAACAAGCATAACCCAGTCATCCAAACTGGGGCCTGCAGTATATAGGTTGGGACAGGGATACGGTAGGTCTCAGAACCCTCGATCTTGGATGGGGGACTGGTACAGAAGGAGCAGCGCACTGGCCCCATGCTGAGCACTGAGTCCACATCATGGCTGCTGGAGGAGTGATCTGAAGCCCAATGCAGAAGCCCAGAGGTTGCGGCCAGGGTGGGGGTGCTGTCGCCAAGGATGACAGTGTCTAAGCCATACCAGATGGAGGTAAAACTGACAGTGCTTGAACAGTCAATTCAGCTGATAGTCTGTTATTCAAATGATGTTTTCCCTCAGCATGAATTGTCTAGGGAAAATGGAGAGCCACAGAAGAGGATACAGGGAGAACTGTTAGGAGGAAAAATGGCATTGGGATAGAGAGTCATACTTGGGATATTCTCGGAGAGTTGAGATTTGTCGGAAGATTGATTATGGAGCCTGAGAGTTAACAGGGGCTGACTCCAAGGGTTTTGGCTTAAGCCCATGGGTGAATGTTGGCCTATTGATTGAGACAAGAGACACTGGGGTAGAGAAGGTGGCCTGCATGGAAAGAACTCAAGAGTTTGGTTTTGTGTATGTTACATGTAAGTTCCCTGTTAGATATCCAAGGGCAAAGGAACAATAGGCATTATATATATGAGACTGTGTGTGAAAGAGGGTGAGGACTGACATAAAAATTGGGGAGCCCTTGGTAGACAGATGGGACTGAGTGATATAATTTATGAAGTAAGGATGGGTAGAGGAGATGCCAGGGCAAGAACTCTTCTACATTTAGAGATCTGGAAGGACAGAGAATCCAGAAAACACAGTTTTATGTTATACCTGGCTTTCCCCTTTTTATATCACATGCCAGGCCTTTTATAGACATTTGGATGGTTAACATTTCCAGCTGTGGAGCCAGACTCACCCAAGTTAGAGTCCTCAGTTCAGTTCAGTCACTCAGTCATGTCCTACTCTTTGCGACCCCATGGACTGCAGCATGCCAGGCTTCCCTGTCCATCACCAACTCTCAGAGCTTGCTCAAACTCATGTCCATTGAGTTGGTAATGCCATTCAGCCATATCATTCTCTGTTATCCCCTTCTCCTCTTGCCTTCAATCTTTCCCAGCATCAGGGTCTTTTCCAATGAGTCAGTTCTTTACATCAGGTGGCCAAGTCCTAGCTTTACCATTTGTCACTGAGAAAAGTTTGCCAGGTTATTAACCTCTCTTCAATTAACTTCCTTTCTTTCCTGTCTTTTCTTTCTTTCTTTCCTTGATCTCGCTCCTGCTCTTTCTTTCCTTCTGTTTTTCCTCTCATTCTTCCTCCTGTCCTCTCTCCCTTTTGAAGGTAGGGATAGTAGCACCTACTTCCATAAGGTTTTGTGAAAATTAAAAGTGAAAATTCATGTAACTCACTCAACACTAAGCACATAATAAACTCTCATTAAAGTTTAGCTGTCATCAACAATGCTATGAAAAAGATGTTTTGTAAATCATGATATATTTATGGATTACTATTCAGTTCAGTTCCATCACTCAGTCCTGTCTGACTCTTTGTGACCCCATGAATCGCAGCACGCCAGGCCTCCCTGTCCATCACCAACTCCCGGAGTTCACTCAGACTCGCATCCATCGAGTCAGTGATGCCATCCAGCCATCTCATCCTCGGTCGTCCCCTTCTCCTCCTGCCCACAATCCCTCCCAGCATCAAAGTCTTTTCCAATGAGTCAGCTCTTCGCATGAGGTGGCCAAAGTACTGGAGTTTCAGCTTTAGCATCATTCCTTCCAAAGAAATCCCAGGGCTGATCTCCTTCAGAATTGACTGGTTTGATCTCCTTGCTACTAGCTTTGTTTATAGTGATGCTTCCTAATGCCCACTTGACTTCACTTTCGAGCATGTCTGGCTCTAGGTGAGTGATCACACCATTGTGATTATCTGGGTCATGAAGATGTTTTTTGTACATCTTCTGTGTATTCTTGCCACCTCTTCTTAATATCTTCTGCTTCCGTTAGGTCCATACCACTTCTGTCCCTTTTTGAGCCCATCTCTGCATGAAATGTTCTCTTGGTATCTCTAATTTTCTTGGCAAGATCTCTAATCTTTCCCATTCTCTTGTTTTCCTCTATTTCTTTGCACTTATCAGTGAGGAAGGCTCAAATGTGTACTCATATCAAAAAGAAACTTCACCCCCACTCCCAATAGATACGTATCTACACATATGTTTACTGATTTCTTATATATAATGAAAACCTTCACAAACAGAATTAGACAGTGGATGAGCGAAAGTTAAGTAGGAAGAGAAGGTCTACTTTTTTCTTCTCAGAATCTCAATGGGTCATCTGATACCACTTGGATTATGTTTTGCAGACAATAAGACATTAAGGTGATAAAACAGAAATAGGGAAATAGAAAGAAGGTAAATTATGCAATCATTACCTCCTTTTATACAGAGTAAAAGTTCTGGGTCAGCCTGTTTCTAATCTGGGACATTGACTATTGTTTATCTCATATAATTGTAGATTTAAATGAGAAGTCAATTAGTATGATCCCTGATGGCTTGGCATGGAAACCTTCCAGTGTTTTCAGAAATAAAGAAACTTTTATTACAATTATGTTTAAAGACAGATGAGAAAAGAGATTTCATCATCTCCACTGATGTGTCAATGTTACAATATGAGATCAAGTACTTGTGGCCTTAGGTTTTCTCTTGAGTTAACTAACAGTACCTGACCAGACTGATAGGAAGGTAGAAGCTTTTTCTTTTATTTTTGCAAAGAGCCAGTATTTCTCTGTGAAATGTTCTAATACTAGGTGCATTAAAATGTATCATTTCACTGAACACCAGGTGAGCAGGACAAAATATCTTTTCTCACTAACTAAACTTGTTCTATATTTTTTAATTTTTATTTTTTTTATTAAAGCTGGGGTATAGTTACTTTACATGGGTGTGTCAGGTTCTTCTGTACAGCAAAGTGAATCAGCTATATATATATATAATATATATGTATATATTCTGTCTTGCATTTCCTTCCCATATATGTCTCCACAGATCACTGAGTAGAGTTTCCTGTACTACAGAGTGGGTTTTCATTCAGTTCATTTCAGTTCAGTCACTCAGTCGTGTCCAGCTCTTTGTGACCCTATGAACTGCAACATGCCAGACCTCCCTGTCCATAACAAACTCCCGTTATATTTTTTAATTTTTATTTTTTTTATTAAAGCTGGGGTATAGTTACTTTACATGGGTGTGTCAGGTTCTTCTGTACAGCAAAGTGAATCAGCTATATATATATATAATATATATGTATATATTCTGTCTTGCATTTCCTTCCCATATATGTCTCCACAGATCACTGAGTAGAGTTTCCTGTACTACAGAGTGGGTTTTCATTCAGTTCATTTCAGTTCAGTCACTCAGTCGTGTCCAGCTCTTTGTGACCCTATGAACTGCAACATGCCAGACCTCCCTGTCCATAACAAACTCCCGGAGTCCACCCAAACCCATGTCCTTTGAGTCGGTAATGCTGTCCAACCATGTCATCCTCTGTCGTCCCCTTCTCCACCTTCCCTCAATCTTTCCCAGCATCAGGGTCTTTTCCAATGAGTCAGCTCTTTGCATGAGGTGGCCAAAGTATTGGAGTTTCAGCTTCATCATCAGTCCTTCCAAAGTACACCCAGGACTGATCTCCTTCAGGATGGACTGGTTAGATCTTCTTGCAGTCCAAGGGACTCTCAAGAGTCTTCTCCAACACCACACTTCAAAAGCATAAAATCTTCACTGCTCAGCTTTCTTTATACTCCAACTCTCACATCCATACGTGACCACAGGAAAAACCATAACCTTGACTAGATGGACCTTTGTTGGCAAAGTAATGTCTCTGCTTTTCAACATGCTATCTAGGTTGGTCATAACTTTCCTTCCAAGGAGCAAGTGTCTTTTAATTTCATGGCTGCAATCACCATCTGCAGTGATTTTGGAGCCCTCCAATATAAAGTCTGACCCTGTTTCCACTGTTTCCCCATCTATTTGCTATGAAGTGATGGGACCAGATGCCATGATCTTCGTTTTCTGAATGTTGAGCTTTAAGCCAGCTTTTTCACTCTCTTCTTTCACTGTCATCAAGAGGCTTTTTAGCTCCTCTTCACTTTCTGACATCTGCATATCTGAGGTTATAGATATTTCTCCTGGCAATCTTGATTCTACTTTGTGCTTCCTCTAGCCCAGCATTTCTCATGATGTACTCTGCAAAGAAGTTAAATAAGCAGGGTGATAATATACAGCCTTGATGTACTCCTTTACCTATTTGGAACCAGTCTGTTGTTCCATGTCCAGTTCTAGCTATTGCTTCTGGACCTGCATACACGTTTCTTAAGAGGCAGGTCAGATGGTCTGGTATTCCCGTCTCTTTGAGAATTTTCCAGTTTCTTGTGCTCCACACAGTCAAAGGCTTTGGCATAGTCAATAAAGCAGAAATAGATGGTTTTCTGGAACTCCTTTGCTTTTTTGATGATCCAGTAGATGTTGGCACTTTGACCTCTGGTTCCTCTGCCTTTTCTAAAACCAGCTTGAAAATCAGGAAGTTCACAGTTCACGGTTGCTGAAGCCTGGCTTGGAGAATTTTGAGCTTTACTTTAGTAAAGTATGTGAGCATGTGAGATGAGTGCAATTGTGCAGTAGTTTGAGCATTTTTGGCATTGCCTTTCTTTGGGATTGGAATGAAAACTGAACTTTTCCAGTCGTGTGGCCACTGCTGAGTTTTCCAAATTTGCTGGCATATTGAATGGAGCACTTTCACAGCATCATCTTTTAGGATTTGAAAGATCTCAACTGGAATTCCATCATCCTCAGTAGCTTTATTCATAGTGATGCTTTCTAAGGCCCACATGACCTCACATTCCAGGATGTCTGGCTCTATGTGAGTGTTAGTGATCAGACCATCATGATTATCTGAGTTGTGAAGATTTTTTTTTTTTAACAGTTCTTATGTGTATTCTTGCCACCTCTTCTTAATATCTTTTGCTTCTGTCAGGTCCATATCATTCTGTCCTTTATTGAGCCCATCTTTGCATAAAATCTTCCCTTGGTTTCTCTAATTTCTTGAAGAGTTCTCTAGTCTTTCCCATTCTATTGTTTTCCTCTCTTTCCTTGCATTGTTCACTGAGGAAGGCTTTCTTCTCTCCTTACTATTCTTTGAAACTGCATTCACATGGGTATAACTTTCCTTTTCTCATTTGCTTTTCACTTCTCTTCTTTTCACAATTATTTGTAAGGTCTCCTCAGACAGGCATTTTGTCTTTTTGCATTTCTTTTTCTTAGAGATGGTCTTGATTCCTCTTTCCTGTACAATGTCACAAACCTCTGTCCATAGTTCATCAGGCATTCTGTCAGATCTAGTCCCTTAAATCTATTTCTCACTTCCACTATATAGTCATAAGGGATTTGATTCAGGTCATACCTGAATGGTCTAGTGGTTTTCCCCACTTTCTTCAATTTAAGTCAGAATCTGGCAATAAGGAGTTCATGATCTGAGCCACAATCAGCTCCTGGTCTTGTTTTTGCTGACTGTATATGTTGGGAGCCAGCGTGAGGAATCCCACCCATGACAGGGTCACGTGCACACTCAGATGGCAGGGCAGTCTGAGTCATCGGATTTCTCCCTGGTTTTTCCTGAGCATGTGCCCCAATAATAAAAATTTGTTCTGTGTTTTTCTGTTTCTCCACTGTTCTCTGCCAGTTTCTTGGAAAGAGTTAATTCAGAGCTTTAGCTTCCTGCATTTGAGAGGAGTGTGGCAGCCCAACCCCCCTTTTGATAATGCTCTAGCCTGCCTAAACAGGTTCCCCTGACCTTTTATAAGCTTGTGAATTGCTCACAACTCCCAGCTGTGAGGGGCAAAAGGGCCTTGAAGTGTCTTAAGTTACAAACCTTTCCTAAGAGCCAAAGTTTTAATAGATTTCACTGTTGCCTCCATGACTGCTGCCAGACGTCCTTATCTGCACCTGGAAGTTTCTGCTATACAAACTATATTTGGGNGTTAATTGTCGAGTTTGGATAGTGATTATATGAATTTTCCCTGTTGAAGCTATTTAATTTTTTTATTAAGAAAAGGTTCATCACAAAATGTTAGAAAAAGATATGCGTGTAAAAATCTGTATTTCTGAAGAGTGAGTTTGGGGGTAAGGATGAAACTTTTCAGGTTATATATAGAGCAAAACTTGTAAACTATCTTTTGACACAGTAATTCCACTTTTACGAATGTATCCTAATATAGTAATTCTAAATATTAAAAAAGTAGAAAAAAAGTCATGTTGAAAATATTTTATAATACAAATGTGGAAATATCCTGCATATCTAAGAATAGAGTGATCACATTATGGTATAGCAATCAGGTTCATTATAAATGATGAAAATAATGTAATATTGAAAGTGCTTATGGGGACTTCCCTGGCGGCCCAGTGCTGCAGTGAGGCGTGGGCTCCATCTCTGGTCAAGGAAATAAGATCCCATACACCCCATGGCAGCAGCCAAAACAACGAACGAACACCAAAATGACACCAGTGATCTTTTACATGGCGTCCATAAATCACACGGCACTACTATCCGACTCCAAAATCCCACACAAATGAGAACAGAAGTCCGCAGAAAAACGTGTACACCGAAAGTAAACTAATGAGTACCAAGACCTGGCAGGTTGAGGGAAAACAGGGAGTGATTATGCTAATGGGCATAGGGTTTCTTTGGGGGATGATGAAAGTATTCTACCAAACTCTGCAAATATACTAAAAGCCATTGAACTGTACACTTTAAATGAATAAGTTGTATGGTATGTGAATTATATCTCAATAAAACTGTTATTAAAAATTTAATGATAACACATGAAAAGAAAGTTGGAAGAAAAAAAATGTGCTTGAGGTGGTAGGATTATGGGTGATTAAATTCTGCTTTCCTGTATGTTCCGGTTGTTACTCATATGTGTCATTTGTACAAGGAGATAAGCTGTTTTAAAAAGCACAGTTGTGGAGAAGGAAACGGCCACCCACTCCAGTATTCTTGCCTGGAGAATGCCATGGACGGACGAGGGCTACGGTTCATGGGTCGCAAAGAGTGGGACACAATTTGGCGAGAAAAAAAAGCAAAAGATGTACTTTTTTCAGATTGCTATTTAACTATAAACAATCAGCGTGACAACTATTCCTCTTGCTTACTTGCAGGTTGTAGGTTTTATGTTTATCATAATATATATATTTTTAAACCTCTATTTAATTTTTGCTCTAGCCAATGCAAGGCTGTGGGATCTTATTTCCCTGACAGGGATGGAACTGGTGCTCCTCGCACTGGGAGCACAAGAGTCTTAACCACTAGATCGCCAGAAAAGTACCTATGATAATATTTTTAATATTAACGTATTTTCATAAGTAGAACAGATATCACTTATATCTATTTTTCATTGGAAAAGACCCTGATGCTAGGAATGATTGAAGGCAGGAGGAGAAGGGGACAACAGAGGATGAGATGGTTGGATGGCATCACCGACCCAATGGACATGAAACTCCAGGGACTTGGGGATGGACAGGGAGGCCTGGCGGGCTGCAGTCCATGGGATCGCAAAGAGTCGAACACGACTGAGCGACTGAGCTCAACTGATACCTATTTTTCACTAGGTACAGATACACACACACATACTTATTGCAGATTAGTTAGGAGTTGGGAGCCAGGGCTTCAGGCAGATGTGGGGAGGGGTGGGCAGGGCCGGACGAACCCGGGTCCCCTGTCTGTCCAGGATCAGGCCCCTCTCCTTCCTGGCCCTTCGGCTCTGAGCTCTGGACTCCCTGGCAGAGGGCCTCTGCCCGGTCCCGTCCCGCCTGCCGTGGGGTCACCGTGCCCTCGCTCCGGCCGGTGGTTGGCGAAGGGGCCCCAGGCTCACGGGCCGGGGTCCCAGTTCCACCCGCGGGGGTCGGGCCCCCCTGGAGTCCCAGCCGCTCCCTCGGGAGGCGGGGGCTCACGAGCCACAGGCCGGGGTCCCAGTTTCCCACC
>SJXQ01005869.1:111768-129515 GCA_006408695.1 Aepyceros melampus | reverse complement strand
CGGTGGGCGGGTCGCGGCTGCGCCGCGCCGCCTGGGCCGGGATGGCGGCCGGCACGTTGCTGGAGGCCGGCCTGGCCCGCGTGCTCTACTACCCGACGCTGCTGTACACAGTGCTCCGCGGGAAGGTGCCCGGCCGGGCGCACCGCGCCTGGTACCACCGCATCGATGCCACCGTGCTGCTGGGCGCGCTGCCGCTGCGGAGCATGACGCGCCGGGTGAGCCGGGCCGGGCCGGGCCGCGGCGGGGCCTGGAGCCCGGCGAGCGCCGCCCGGGCCTCGGCCGCCCGCCCCTTTCTGAGCCCTCTCTTTGCCTCGGCAGCTGGTCCAGGACGAGAACGTGCGCGGGGTGATCACCATGAACGAGGAGTATGAGAGAGGTTCTTGTGCAACTCCTTCAAGGTGAGGCTCCGGGGCCCGGCGCCCCGCCCGCCGCCCCTCTACCACTCCCGGGTCTGGGCGAGCCCGGAGGAGGTTCCGGGGAGGCTGTGCTGTAGGTGACCTTGCTCCAGACACGGGCGGCCCAGGCTTGTTTTTTTTTCTCTCTTTTGCCTCTGAGGAGCTGGTCCTGCGGCTAGAGGCGGGTAGAAACTAATTTGTGAATTAGAAATTGATGTGAAAGGTATTTCACCGTAGAGTTGCCCAACTTTGATTACTCCTTTCTGCACACGTGTATTCTCGGTTTTGGTTACTCAAGTTCTGGTTAGAACTTGAAAGGCAACGTTTCTGTTTTGGCTAAACCTCGCAGCCTGTGGAATATTAGTTCCCCAATCAGGGATCAAACCTGGGACCCCTGCAGCTGAAAGAGCAGAGTCCTAACCATTGGACCACGAGGGAAGTCCTGAAAGGCAACTTTTCTCTGCCTTGCTTTCATTCATTCAGCACTTCCTGAGCGCTAAGTATAGATCGGACACTGTTCGATATTCAAGAGGAAGGCCTTATAAGCTGCAAAAAAGAAAGCTACCCCCAATCCTGATAACTGTATCATAAAACTCTTTGTAAAAACTGCATATAATTCATTTGGTTTTTGAATTTCATTTATATGTTAGAGAAGATAGTGGAACTCAAGCATGGTCATAAATGAAGTTCAAGCCTAAAACCTAGTTTTCATTAGATGCGAGTGGTTTTTTGGTGGAACTCTCCATGATGGTTATTAGGTGTTGGCTTGTCTTTCTAGTGTTTGACTTCTATTCAGTTCAGTTCAGTCGTGTCCAACTCTTTGCGACCCCATGAATCGCAGCACGCCAGGCCTCCCTGTCCATCACCATGTCCCGGAGTTCACTCAGACTCACGTCCATCGAGTCTGTGATGCCATCCAGCCATCTCATCCTCTGTTGTCCCCTTCTCCTCCTGCCCCCAATGCCTCCCAACATCAGAGTCTTTTCCAATGACTTTAAGCCTGCACGATTATCTTCCCTGTTCACTGTACTGATAGAGCCTAATGAACATGCAGTTATTTCAAACCATAGATCTTTTTTGAAATCTAAAAAAATAATTGTGACTCACATTTAAAATCTATTGATCAGTGATGGCATACATTTTTTAAAGAATAGATAGCAGTTCCTTGGATTTCCCACAGAACCTCAGGAGTTATTAGCCAAAATGCGTTGTTAACCTCAGTGTGGTCGGTCCTGTGGAGCAAGCCACGAAAGTGCTTGGTCTCTGGGTGTGAGGCATCGAGATCTGCTGTCTTATCTCACTAGCCTAGAGAAAAATCTCCAAGGCAATGGTTCTGGTATTTTAATACGGCTAAACATTATCTAGTGGTAGTGGTGTTGGTCACTCAGTCATGCCCAACTCTTTGCAGTCCCATGGACTATAGCCCACCGGGCTCCTCTGTCCATGGAATTCTCCAGGCAAGAAGACTGGAGTGGTTTGCCATTCCCTTCTCCAGGGGATTTTCCTGACTGGGGGATTGAACCGGGGTCTCCTGCATTGCCACCTGATGCGAAGAATTGACTCATTGGAAAAGACCTGATGCTGGGAAAGATCGAAGGCGGGAGGAGAGGGGGACCGCAGAGGGTGAGATGGTCGGGCGGCATCAGTGACTCGATGGACATGAGTTTGAGCAAGCTCCAGGAGCTGGTAATGGACAGGGAAGCCTGGCGTGCCACAGTCCGTGGGGTCGCAAAGTCGGACACAACTGAGTGACTGAACTGAACTGACTGACTCCTGTATTGCAGCAGATCCGTTACCGTCTGAGCCCCAGGGAAGCCCCAGGGAAGCATTATCCGGCTGTCTGTTAAGAGAGCACATTCCTAGGTACAACCCCCACCCCGAGATTCTGACTTAGGAACCTTACATCACGGCCTAAGAACGTGAATATGTGGCAGGCTCCCCAGGTGTTTGATATGATTGATGTGAAACACATACTGCCAGATTTTGCTGTTTTTGGTTAATTTCATGAGCTGTATACTATATGACCTTTGGTCAGAGTCATGTATCTGATTCGCTAAAGAGATTAATAACAAAAAGTCTACCTGAAGTCTTAAGGCAAAAAATAAAAAAGTTGCCCAGTTTGCCAGAGGCCTTATTTCTTCTGTTGATTCTTTTCTTCCTTCTAAGCAGTAATATTGCACTAACAAAAGTAGGTGCGTTATTTTAATTTTAAAATAACTCTTGTTTTCTACCACATACCCCTCTCCAAAAACGTGGTAAAAAAGAGAAGACTTAGGGGCAGAGAAATAAGAAGGCCTTGCAAAATGTAATAGTCGAACCCCGCAGCTGGATCACTGCACAGGCGCCAAAGTCATGCAAAAAAAGTGTTTACGCAGCTTTTGTAGATGAATTTTATACAGTTTGTGTTTTGTCTCTAAAGATTCAAATACTAAGAACACTTTAAATCGTGGACGTAATTCTGACTCAGAAGCATTGCTGTTGTTTGCTGAAAGACCATGTAAGTCAGTCATTTTAAAGACATTTGTGAAAGAAGTTTCTTTTTAGGCAAGCAGTATACGGCTTACCATACACCACGAACCTTCCTTGTTGCTTTGCTGTCTCATGGGAGTTCCTCTTCCTGCCACTCACATCAGGCGTTTTTCATTTTCTTTTCTGTGCTGGCGGACCTGGCCCCAGGAGTGGGAGAAAGCAGGGGTGGAGCAGCTGCGGCTCAGCACGGTAGACATGACTGGGGTGCCAACCCTGGCTAACCTGCAGAGAGGAGTCCAGTTTGCCATCAAGTACCACTCGCGAGGCCAGTCTGTCTACGTGCACTGCAAGGCTGGGCGCTCCAGGAGTGCCACCATGGTGGCCGCGTATCTCATCCAGGTAGGAAGGGGCTTTCTGGACTGGTGCCCCCCGCCCCGCCTTGTTTCTAAAAGCAATCTGATTTTTATTTTACTTTATTCTTGTTAAATTTGTATCTTTTGGTTGCACTGGGTCCTCGCTGCCGACTGCAGGCTTTCTCTAGCTGCTGTGAGCTGGGGCTACTGTTCATCGAGGGGACACGTTTCTCACTGTGGTGGCCTCTTTTTCATTGCCGAGTACAGGCACTGTGTTCCATACACTGTACTTGGGTTTCACAGGTGGCGCTAGTGGTAAGGAACCCACCTGCCAATGCGGGAGACATTAAGAGACCTGGGTTCGATCTCTGGATCGGGAAGATCCAGTGGAGTAGGGCATGGCAACCCACTCCAGTATTCTTGCCTGGAGAATCCCATGGTCAGAGGAGCCTGACGGGCTCCCATCCATGGGGTTGCAAAGAGTCGGACACGACTGAAGCGACTTGGCACGCACGCGCAGGCACTAGGGCCCGGGGCTTCAGTGGTTGCAGCGCCTGGCCGCTGGAGCGCAGGCTCAGTAGCTGCGGCTCTTGGGCTTAGTCACTGTGCATCATGTGGGATCTTCCCGAACCAGGGATCAAACCCCTGTCCCCGGCATTGCCAGGTGGGTTCTTAACCACTGTACCCCCAAGGAAGTCCCTCTTCTTAGTTTCATTTTGTGCTGGGTCTACATCGTAGCGCGGGAGCTTCTCTTGTTGCAGGGTGGGCTTGGTTGCCCTGCAGCACGTGGGATCTCAGTTCCCCAGCTGGGAGCGCGTCCACGTTGCCTACATTGGAAGGTGGACTCTTTATCACTGGGCCACCAGGGAATGGACCGGTCCCCCGTACAGCAGATCTCCAATCTACTGGCGGACCTTGCTAGAAGGAGCCACGTTCCTAATTTTAGGCCTCTGGGAGGTGGAAAACACCTGAATTTGCAGACAGGCTGCAACCTGCCACCTGTGTGACCTTAGGCAAAAGTGGGTTACCCTCTCCAACGCTCAATTTCCTCAAACTAAATGTGTTACAAAACTCACTATGTCAAACACTGACCTAGAGCAGGCACTCAAAAAATGGAATTGCAAAGGATGTTAATACAAGCAAAAGGCTAGAAACATTTGTTATAAATGGTACGTCAGGAAATATAGTGCTGTAGGTAACAGTGCTGATCACAGCTCTAGAGGACTCACATTTTGTTAAGTATTCAGAGTCCAGTCCTGGTTATTAGTTTCTAGAAACAGTGGCTCCAACAGAATTTTGCCTATCAATTTGATGATTGGCAGCGGGGATGCTTTTAAAAACATTTAGAAGCCAGCACTCTCTAGTCCATCATTTCCTGTTACACACCCTCAGCTCATTTTTGTTAACCTGTGAGGCCCCTGAAGAGCACTGACTAAGTAATTTAGATAGTTTTTAAGGTAAAAGGAAATGTAAAGATAAACGGCCTGGCCTTGTGTTACTGTGGCCTGGTGAATGTATGATTTAACAATACTAAAGCTTTGGTCATTAGGAGTCTGTTTTGCTGGAAACTGGGTGTCAGGAGATATTTTGGGCCAAGTGAGAATTGAACCAGGAGACTAAAAATCTACTTTCTTGGTTCTGTTGAGTTCTAAACAAATAAGTATCTTGAGGACACGAAGATAGCCCTCCTCGAAAAATTTTAAAAGTACTCTTTTCTAGCCACAGTGACAAGTTATGACATCAGTTGTGTACTTTTCCAGCCTAGCTCAGAGAAGGTATCTAGTAGGCCTAGGCCTGCATGAATTTAGGACCTCAGCTTCATGTGTTCAACCTATTTTTCCAGGGTTTGGCAGAACAAGAATTAGGTAGAAAGACTGACTTGTGTCCCCGTCAACCCACCAGCCCGCTGCACAGAACCGTGGGACTGGCTGACTGAGGGGGCTAAAGTGTTTTCTCACTTATGTGGGTCATGGTTTTTGCTTTTGTTTTTAAAGAAATACTGAGAGCCCTGAGCACCGTTTATCAGGTCAAGGAACACTTAACACCTGCTCCTTCCTTTCTCTGACTTCCCCACCCTGCGCTTCAGGTGTACCACTGGACTCCAGAGGAGGCCATAAGAGCCATCACCAAGATCCGGTCCCACGTCTACATCAGACCTGGCCAGCTAGAAGTTCTCAAAGAGTTCCACAAGGTGACCGCTGCAGGGGCAGCCGAGAACGAGATCCATCGCACATCACTGACATGACACGGGGATCAGGAAGAATGCAAACAGCGCTGCTCCCTGCAGAATGAAAACGCTTAACAGGACCACAGGGGCGTAAGCCCAGACCTGACCTAATAGAAACGTGCTAAGTGGTGGTGAAGCTTGCTCCCTTTGTCTTGTTTCATTTTCCTGAAATAACACTGTTGCATGGCTAGATTTAGTGTGGCTTCTGTTCATGGGGAAAGGGGACCGGGCTGAGGGTTTATAAGATCAGAGAAATCTGTCGTGCACCTGATGTTGTGCCTAATATTTAGCCCCGTAACTCAAAGACGTTTAACACTAGGAGAAGGGCAGAGAAATATCCAGCCCCAGCTCTTTCCCACCGTCAGAATCCTAACCCCCTGGCCTTACATGGCTGTCCTTGCGTCTGGAGCAGTCATCCTGTGTGTAGCAAAGGAAGCACGGGATTCAGTCAGAATTGCGACTCAGAAGTGTGTGGGAATGTAGTCAGTTCCCCTTAGGAAGTCATCCCTTTAGAATTCAACACACACACATATCCCTTCAAAAACTTTTATTTGTATGAACAGTTCCTAGCTCTTGATTTATCTTAGAGCTTTTAAAAGAGTAGTGACCTTATATATTTGAGTTTGAAAAAAGTTTCTGCTATTAACCAGAAATAATCCTTTCTACTTCTTTTTGGCTTACTCCTTGGAATTAGCCAAAAATAAAACCAAAGTGTACATATTCTGACGGAGAGATGAAAATGAATAGACGGCACATACTGAATTCTAGGGAAGCCTCTTGCTGGTGAAGGACACCTTCAGTTTAGTCCACTTTTTCCAAGCAATACCTGAAGGAGAACTCTGACACCTAATTCTTTGTGGGAAAATGACCAAAGAGCCACTTTGCAGGCTACAGAAAAAAACAGAGACTGGGCATCTTTCCTTCTGTCCTGGGATCAGGGGTGCTTCTATTAACATTGATCAGGTAGAGAGGGGAGGCTGTGCCTAAGGGTGAAGTGGCTGGCTCTAAGCGATCTGTAGTGAGTGAGGCTCAAGATTACAAGGGGGTGGCGAACAGGCTGGCTACTCTCAGTTCTAGCAGCCGGCTGAGCAGCATTAGTCTAAAAAGCCCCAGACAGAACACTTTTAGGAGTTCAGGGAAGGGCTGCCTTTCTAACATGTATCAGAAGGTAATCAGAAAGTAATACAATACCCGAGTGGGGGGGCCTCGGGGGACTTTTGGGTTTGGATAGGGAGGTGCTGGAGGGAGGGAGGGCAAACGCCAGCTGCTCCTGCCCTCAACAGCCTTAGGCTAACACGAACTGCAAATTGGTCAGCAGCACCTTAATGCCTCTGGTGACAGTTACAGCCGAAGTGGCAGGGTCAAGCTTGTAGGTGTTGGCATCCCCCTTCTTATACCGGTCCCGGAAAACATAGATGCTCCCGTTACAGCTGGCGATCTTCCAGAGGGACGGGGCAGAGCTCCAGGCCTCAGGAAGGCACAGCCGGGTGAAGCTGTCTAGCAGGGGGTTGTAGCACACCAGGGAGTCCCCCTCGGCCACGATGAACACCAGGTCCTTATGCACGGCCGCGTGCATGCGGCCCGCGAAGGGCAGCACGTAGGGCTTCACGTGGCACTTGTCTGTCTCTGTGTCAAAGCACTGGATGAGTCGGGACGGTTTGGTAAAGAAGTCCAGGTCATTCTCCTCCCCCCCTAGTAAGTAGATGATCCCGTTGAGGTTGGCGCCAGCGGCCCCTGACACGGCCACCTCTAGCTGGGTTGTCTCAGTCCAGACATTATCACCCACCCGATAATAGATCACGGCGTTGGAGAGGGTGTCCTGCAGTGTCTTGCCACCCAGTGAATATATGGCGTCCTTCCCAGGCACAGACACCAAGGTGTGCTGGAGTCGGTCTCGGGGCAAAGGGGCACACCACTCCCAGTCCACGGTGGCATTGTTGCACTTCCACATGCGCCGTGGGATGGACCCCCCTACCACGTACAGGTCCCCGCCGTGCTTGCAGGCTGCTGTGATCTGGTGGCACAGGCTGTTCTGGCCGCTCACGCTGATGGAATCGTCTTCCGCACAGTGCAAGGACACAGCAACGAGTGTGTGCGAGAGGACTCCTTCCCGATCAGGTAGATGTGCACGTTCTCCCCAATTTCCTGTTGGCGAAATTAAAGTAATAAACGGCACCTATCAGCTCGAGGCTAAAGGCGCAGCTGAGATGCACACTCTTGTATCTCGCTCTGGCCCACTCCCTTCTAGTTACTGTGTGTCATCCCAACTCTCCTCTGATCACCGTCTTTCAGGTACCTTATACTGGGACAGAAAACCTGTTACACTCATCCTTCCAGCTTTTTGTGTAACTATGATGAGTTGGTGCTTTGGTCATTAATGCAATGATGAAAGCAGTTCTCTCAAGGAGCTTTGGAGCCCAGAGGCTGCTGGCTTCTAGGCTCACATACATGTCCTCCACCCAGCTCTTATCAGCTTTAAGCCAGAGACTTGCCGGCCATCAAAGAGGCCAAGCTGACAGATAGCTGGAATGCATCTATAGTATGGAGTCCCAACCCTAAAGAAATCTGCCTTACCTTCAAGCTAGTCCTGAGTGACTCTGAAAAAGCCTCTCTTTCTTCTTTATTAAAATTTATCCAGGCTTCTATTGCCTCTGTTGGGTTCTGGGAACATGGAACTCCATCTGCAAGTCAGAGGAAAGGTATGGTCACTGGCAGTCTGAGGATCCACAAGGGAAACTTAGAGTCAGTGGCTTTAAAAATGTGAATCTCTTTGTTAGACTACCACCATGTATATATATGTATGTGTGTGTATGAGAAATTAACCTAAAATTGTCCTGTTTTTTTCCTTAATCAAAATGGATGACTTCATATTCTCCTATTTGCTATGGAAGCAATCTATGAGGCTATAAAGCTCACATTTGAAGTAGTTATACCTCACTTGCAGGGTTAGCATTGTTACCTAAAAGTTGGCCAGTCACTTGAGAAGCTTCTTATTTAGGTATCTGACACTTTTCAACCCTAGGGACTGTAGTCTGCCAGACTCCTCTGTCCACAGGATTTTCCAGGCAAGAATATTGGAGTGGGTTGCCATTTCCTACTCCAAGGATATTCCCAGCTCAGGGATCAAATTGATGTCTCTTGTATCTCCTGCATTGGTAGGTGGATTTTTTTTTTTTTTTTTAACCACTGTGCCACCTGGGAAGCCTGTAACTATCTCAACTCACTGTCAATTTACTCAGGTAACCAGTCCCACAAACACACGCAAAGTATAGAATGGATGAGAACACTTACAAGAGAGGTCAGAATATAAATGCAGGTAGCTCCTCTCTACCTTTTGTGGCTAAGTGCAGCTTTAAAAAAAAAATTAGATATTTGCATATAATGTGAAATTCTGCTTTAGTTTCCTAATCTTTTCCTCTGGAAGGGCCTCTGTCTCTGACATTAACTACTAAATGTCAACTCAATCTCTCTCTCAAAAGGTATCTAAGTAAATTCTTATCAAGAATAATAACGTAAACTAACACCAGGAGCCTGAGGGTACCCTTGTCCTAAACGAGAACTTTCAGTGGACGTCACACACCAATGCAGCTGGGTATGGCGTTCCCTCTCCCTCTGCTTACCCGAGATGATATCAGTAAGTAGATGGTGGGGCAAGTGAAGAAATTCCTCTGTGCTCTGCAGCTGGGCCAGGTGGGCCTTGGCACAGTGCTTGGCAGCGGTGTAGAGCTCAGGATCACTGTGTCGATCTGCCAGCCACATCACCTGCAGGCAGTTGCCCACCTGCACTGTGCGGGCCAGAAACCGAGAACATTCCTCAAAGAGAGATGTCAGCTGATACATGTCTGACACCTCATAAATCTCCTGCAGCTCCTCGGCTCGGAGTTTCACAGTCCCGTGGTAGATATAATCAACCAGGAGCTGGAAGACAGACTCGCTGACATCCTGCAGTACAATCACCCGGTTGTGGGCCTCCTTCAGGTTGGAAGTGAACATGGACCGGAAGAAGCAGCTCTGAGCCGAGAGGACCAATCGGTGGAGCTGAAACTCCCGGCCTTCCACGGAGATGGTGACATCAGCAAAGAGCTCTTCCTCCAAACACAGTTTCATGATGCCCTGAGCCACACGGCTGAGTGTGACCTATCTTTGAAAGTGTAGTTCACAAAGTAGTTCTCATCCATGGATGCTCCAGGTTCCTCTGGTGATTCCATGGTGGTAGCCAACTTCTCTCTCTGCCAGCTGTCTGTAAAACACCACCACCTTGAGTAACTGAAGGAAGCCACAGGCTATGAATCTAACTGTCCAATTCAGGGAGAGAGAAGGGAAAAGGGAGGAGGGCACAGTCGGCGCAGATTAGCCTTAGTCCTGGCCCTGCTAATGACAACTCTGATGATCTCCCTGAACCAAAGCTGGGCTCATTCGCTCACAGTGACATCACATACCTAATAAAATCAAGATTTCCTACGCGAGGTATTTCCTTGAGAAAACATGGAAACTCCTTTTCCATAATGTAACAAAAGGCTTGGTATTTAGGTCAACATATGAGAGCAAGGGACTGGAGGAAGCCTGTGATTTTAAAAAGCCCAACCAAATAACCCCTGGACGTAAAACTTGTGGAGGCTCCGGGCAGCAGAACCCGACAAGAAGACCCCTACGTCCTTGCAGCCAGGCTCCTCTTCCCTGGCGCAGGGAATCCAGACCTTACAATATGAGATTCAGCCTGGGACATCTCTCAGCTCCCCATCTGCTCTTTTCTGAGCCTCTCCCTGACACTTCCCTGCTCGCCCTAATGACTCCCCAAGACTTCGTCCCAGAACGCGAGACGGAGCGCGATCCGTCTCTGGCAAGAGGCCAGAGGCGGCCCATCGCCACGTGCAGTGTCCCCTTTCCACCTGGAGTCGCCCGGGAAACGGTCGCCAGGGAAACCGTTCTTGTCTTTCCCCTCCCCCTAGCCTGGCCCGCCGGCCCTCAGCAAAAGCTTAGCTCGGGGAGCGGGGGAGGGGTGTGGAATGTGGAACCCAGACCTCTCGGCCCTTCTTCTCCTCTCATCCGACTGGCTCTTTAGGATCTTTGCCTTCTCTCCAGCCTCTGTCACACCAAGCTAGGGCCACATTCGCCTCACGGTCTCCCCACCTGCGGGCTTCGCTTTCTCCCTGCCTTCCCTCCTTTCATTCCGAAGCCCGGAACCTGGAACCTCTGCTTCTGGCCCCGCGACCGCCCGGAAGAAGGTCTGATGCACACTTCCGCTTCCGGTCCGTGCCCTTGGGGGCTCCGTGTCCTACGGGCCTGGCCTCGGCTGCCTTGTGTACAGCCGGTAAACATGGCGGCGGCGGCGGCTCGGGGTTGTTGGCAGAGGCTCGTGGGGTCCGCGGCGCCGGCCAGAGGTGACCAGTGGGCAGCCGGCTGAGGCCCGGGGCAGGAGCGGCGACGCGCCCAGCGGAGGGAGCCCCTCAGGCCTCATCCTGCGCCTCCGTGTCTCTGTCTTTCCATGCAGTGGCCGGGAGACCCTCGGTGCTGTTGCTGCCGGTGAGGCGGGAAAGCGCTGCGGCCGACACGCGCCGTGAGTATGTGCGAGACCGGCCCTTCTCGGGACTGCAGGCGGGGCCGCGTTCATTCCCTTTGTCAAATGTTTGCTTTGCCCTCGTTCTGGCCTGTCCTTCTCTGCCTCCTCCCGGCAAGCTTCTGCTTGTCCTTGGAGAGCTGACTGCACGCGTCCTCCTTGTGTCCTTGGACCTGTTACGGCCCTGTTGCCGCTTGTCCATTTCTGTCTCTCTTTCTGATTAAACTGTAAGCTCTTTAAAATGAGAAGCATAAACTCTGGGCCTCTGAGCCCTATTATAATAGCAGCTCCCGTTAATTGAGTGCTTATTGTATGCGAGGCAACTTGCTAAGCCATTAATGAATGATCACAGGTCCCACAACAATCTTAGGAGGCAGATAGCATTATGCTCTTTCGCAGTAGAGTAGGCAACAGCTCAGAGAGGTTGACCAGGACCACAGCACTAGTAAGTGATAAAGCAGGCCTGTCTGCTGCCAAAGGCGCAGAAAACAGTGACTCTGCAGCCTGTGGTTAGTGGTTGCTCCAGTGATTTAGTGTTGCGCGAATGAGTGTATGGAGATAACTTCCAGTCAACATAAGCCACCTGAGAGTCAGGAGACCTGATACTTCCCCCTTCTGGGCCTCAGTTTCCTGCCAAAAAAAAAAAAAAAAAAAAAGGTTTCAACTACATAATCTGTGAGGACTTTTCAGCCCTGAAGTTCTTAGTTTGAGAACCTGCTATGAGCCAGATGTTAAGGAGATACAGAGAATCATAAAAGTTCTAGTTCTCACACTCAAAGAGCTCCTGGTGTGGTCAGAGAACTGAGACCCATGCTGCTTTAGCAGAATTGCAGGCATTGAAAAGGAAGAACCATGGAGTAGTTTTGAGAAGAAACAAACACCCCAGCTGTAATAATAGGTGAGTCTTTGTGGATTGTGTAGATAGCACCTCCCCAGCGTTTTCATCACTTCCTGTTCTGTGGAAGAGGAACTTTCTATCTCCACCTTTCTCAGGGTTCTGCAGGGAGTCCTGACTGGGGAACAGCATGCCTCACAAGCTCGAGAGACTAAGCAGGCCTCAGTCTGCAGGGCTGATTGCTGCCTTCTGCTTTCCTTTTCAAAGTATGCCTTTTCTTTCCAGCTACTGTCAGACCACGGAATGATGTGGCCCACAAGCAGCTCTCAGCTTTTGGAGAGTATGTGGCTGAAATCCTGCCCAAGTATGTCCAGCAAGTTCAGGTAATATTCACTACTGGTGTTTGGATTTGGATCAAGAAAGAGCCGTGTTCTCAGGGCATGTGGGAGTGGGCAGCCTGGAATCAAAGCACAGACTCCTCCATCCCAACTTGGTCTTCTCTCTCTGCCTTAAACCGGGAGATTCCAGTTGAAGTTATCTGCTGCGTCTGTAGCTTTGTTCCCTCTCCTCTCCTGTTCTGTGTCGCCAGGTGTCCTGCTTCAATGAGTTAGAGATCTGCATCCATCCTGATGGGGTCATCCCAGTGCTGACTTTCCTCAGGGATCACAGCAACGCACAATTCAAATCCTTGGCTGACTTGACGGCGGTGGACATCCCCACCCGGCAGAACCGTTTTGAGGTCAGTCAGGAGATCTGAGGTTTGGAGCGTGAAGGAGGGCAAGGGGACAGAACAGTTTCAGGTGACAGCTGCCTGTGGGAACCGTGGCTGCCTTAGTTTCAGTTCAGGTCAAACAAATACAACACAGCAGTTAACGCGGGGTCTCTGAATCAGGGAGACCTTGAGTTTTAGTTGTCACTTTGCCATTAATAAGCCATGTGACTTCAAACATTTTGTTTGGTCTTTCCAAGCTTTAGTTTTTCTTATGTGCGAAATAAGTATCTTTAAAAAGTGGGAAACACCCTACCTCACAGGGTGGTTGTGAGTATTCATGGAGATAGTTCAGGCAGGTTGCTAGCACGCAGTACGTTCTAAGTACATTTAGCTGTTGTTTACTCGTCACCTACTCTTTTTGCCAGGTCTGGGATCGAGAGAGAAGTAACACCCAGTACCTGCCCTCCAGAAGTCCCCCACACTCTAGTGACGAAGAAGGACACATAGAACAGTTTACTGTTCGGGGAGGGAATGGCACCCCACTCAGTATTCTTGCTTGGGAAATCCCATGGACTGAGGAGCCTGGGGAGCTGCAGTCCATGGGGTCTCAAGAGTCAGACATGACTGAGGGACTACACCACCACCACCAGAGTAGATATAGTGACTGTTAATTACACTTGAGAAAAGCCTATAAAAACAAAATAGATTCAACATATTGATATATATATTTTAAAGTTTACTGTAATCACATAATTCATGGGATGTTGTAAGAATACAGGAGGGGCACTTAGCCCAGTCTAGAAGGCTTTTATGAAGGGAAAGAGAAAAATTTGTGCTGACTCTTGATGGATAATTAGGAAACCAGGTATTAGTACCATGGTGGGTGGGGTGGTGGGGAGGAGGAGTTGGGAGACATCCAGTAGTGTGAGCAAAGATAAGCATGCTGACAGGCTGAGCTGTGGTGTCGCTTAGGCATTTGCAAGTGGTTGTGAGTATTGGAGCATCTTGAGGTTTTGAGCTTCAGGACAGAAGGCAGGTTCACTGGGTGGAACTTTATCCCCTCATGGTCCCACTCAGGGACTTCTGTCCCACAGCCCTCAGCCTGTGGTCACTTGGTCCTCCAGCTCCCTCCATTCTCCCTAGATTGTTTACAACCTGCTCTCTCTGCGTTTCAACTCGAGGATCCGCGTGAAGACCTATACGGACGAGCTGACGCCCATTGAGTCTTCTGTGTCTGTGTACAAGGCAGCCAACTGGTATGAGAGGGAGGTGAGTCTGCGCGTGGTGGACCCTGCACCTGGGCCAGAGGTGCGAAACGCGTTGGATTCAGTGCATGCAGTGCAGCCCCTCACCCCTGTGATGGCCAGCTGCCTCTTTTTTCTAGATCTGGGACATGTTTGGAGTCTTCTTTGCTAACCACCCTGATCTAAGAAGAATCCTAACAGACTATGGCTTTGAGGGACATCCCTTCCGGAAAGACTTCCCGCTGTCTGGCTATGTTGAGGTAGGAGCCTTGGAAGTAGGCAGCGGGCTTGAGAGGGAGGGACTGTAGGGATGCTGGGCAGGAATTATGGCCGGTGGATCGTGGTGGGTTAAGAGCATCAGTACTGCCTTCTATCCGAGCTCCACTCTGACAGTTTTCTTACATGCGAAACGGGAACAAGAGCAGTACTAAACAACAGTAGGTTTGTAGTAGACTAGTTGGTGTATGTTTAAAACTGGTGTGCTGTAAATGCTCAGGTGTTGTCGCCCATTATTTTAATGGTTTTAATGGTCACTCTAATGACCGAGGCAGATTTGAGGTCACAGTTTGTCACCAAGATCTGAAAGTGGAGTGTGTCTTTACCCTGCCTGGATCTCTTGAGAAGGCAAGACACTGAATGTTCAGCCCTCGGATTTCAGTGCTTTACTCACCACCGCAGTGTGTGGCAGGTTACCAGCAGGAAGCTGGGTTACTGTATATCTGCATCCATGGTTTTGTAGCAAAGTAGCTTTTTAGAAATGTTGAGATCGTGGCAATCCAGCCCTTTCTCTTCAGTACCCAGATCTCTTGTTTTCTTCATATTTAGCATGGTCCCATTTGTAGCAGCTGATTGTCCTGACCTTATCCAACTGCTGATTTCCCAGTAACAAAAAAGTCATGCCAAGTTTACTACCTTGCATCTTGGCAGTGATAATGCCAAGGCCCCCGGGCCTGAACTTGAGTGCTTGTCAGCTTAGGTTTATTCTTTTCAGCCACTGACTTGCTCCCTCATCCTGGGCAAATGCTTACCATCAACTTACAGGGCGTGTGGAGGGAATTCCCTGGCAGTCCAGTGGTTAGGATTCCATGCTCTCACTGTCACAGGCCCGGGTTCAATCCCTGGTCGGAGAATGAAGGTCCCACCAAAAGGAGTATGTGGATAGGTGGGCAAGGTCAGTTCTGGTGGGAGAGGAGCTCAGGGCACAGGATGTGGGGTAATGGGCTGGGAAGCCTGCCTGGGTGGTGGCAGAGCTTGAGCAGAGGCCGTTTTAGACTGTGGTTGGGTTGTGACCTAATGGGTAACACAGATGAGGATGGGAACTTAAAAGAGGCTGGGACAGGAGTCAAGGACAGAGGAGTAAAGGGGCTGAGGATAGGCTTGGGAAAGTGGGCCTTTAGTGGCTGTAACAGGCATTCCTCAATGCTCAAGCCTGCCTTTTTCTTCTCCAGTTACGCTATGACGATGAGGTGAAGCGGGTGGTGGCCGAGCCGGTGGAGTTGGCTCAAGAGTTCCGCAAGTTTGATCTGAACAGCCCGTGGGAGGCTTTCCCTGCCTATCGCCAGCCCCCCGAGAGTCTCAAGCTTGAAGCCGGAGACAAGAAACCTGAAGCCAAGTAGTTTCAGGGAAGGCGTGTGTATCCTAGAAAGCGCCTTACCTATAATTGAGTGTCCCTGTAAATAAAATTCTACTAGACTCACCATTTTCTGCGTGCTTATCATGAGTAGAAGTGAAGCTTGGACTCAGGAGAGGAGGGAGGTGCAGGCAGGGGTTTTCCTGACTCCATTAGAGAGACTCTTCTAAACTGGGAATCTATTTCGATGGAGCTAAATACTGCAGTTGCGGACAAGGTAACTTGCACGCCTAGATATACTTCTGAGAGATCCTAGAACTGAAATGGAAAGTTCTCACAGTCACAGGGCTTAGGACGGGTGTGGTGTGGACTCTTGGCCACTGCTGGAGAAAGCCCTTTGTCACAGCAGACTGTCTGGTGGCCAGCTCATGGGTCCGGGGGGCCTGTGAAAATAGGGCAGCCCCCACCCACCCTCATCCTGTTCACACCACAAGGTTCCAAGAGCCAACAGCCAGGACCAGGGCGCGCTGCAGCCAGTTTCAAACCCTGTGTCCTGCACGCTGACAGCGCATCGCGCCTGGGCTGAGGGAACCTTCCTGGACTCTGGTCTGAGCTGAGCATGTTGTAAACAAGCAAAGGAGGGTCCCAGCCTGGGGCCAAAGACAATCAGGAGCTGCCGACCTGTCGCCAGGAAACAGTACTCCCCATTCCAGCCAGTCTGGGGTCTGTTCAGCTGGTGGCTGAGTGCCTGAGGGGGAAGAGTTCTCTGCCTGTCTAGGGGCCACTCAGCCAGCCCACCAGGCAGCTGGATCAGGCTTTGCTGCTGTTGTTCTTGGCTACTGAGGGGCTTCCTGGAGGCTGGGCCAGACTGAGTGTCAGAGGCTAGAGTCAGTTGCAGAGTGTTTTGGGGGTGAGGACAGATAGTAAGGCAGTCTAACTGCCTGCGGTCTCGCCTATTTCTTTGGGAGGGCCAAGCCTGAGCTGTTTGCTACCAAATGCCTTTTTCCTATTAACTAAGCATCCCGCCCATCTGGGCAGGAATCGGCTTAGGGCCTGACAAGCTGGGAGCCAGGCTCCTACTGCCAGCAACCAGATTCCACATTTCTCTGAGATGGAAAGAGCCCCTAGGAAGCCAGAGCCTGCCCCTCCCTGTTGAGCTCTGAAGACCGACACGCAACACAGGGAGCAGCTGGAGCAGCCTAGTGGAAAGCTGGAGACCCAGTGTGTGCCAGACGGACGGAGGGGCAGAGAGACGCCGCGAAGAATAAGACTCAGAGGGCCTGGTGGGGCATGGCCGGGGCGGTGCAGTTCCTGGCTTGGCTGACGGTAGCCATTTGCCTCCTCCCCGGGGTGACTACAACCTCCACCATGCAGGTACCCGGGCCTTAGGGTGGGGTGGATGGGAGCTAAGGCAGGCTGCTGGCTGACAGAAGTCACACTTGGTCCTATCTGAGCCCAGCAGGGCTTAGGAACTGTGCGTGTGATAGCTGCCAGGCTCCCCTGAGCTGTGGAGTCGGGGATAGAATGATATGGGCCTCATTCAGAACCAGAAAGGTCCAGGTGAAGTGAGGGTGGTTCCCCCTTGGTGCTCTCAATGGGCTTTGGGCTTCTTCCGGCTGATGTGCAAAGCAGGACCTCCTGAACTGCCCTGGGCTTAGGGCAGACATTCCAAGGGTTAGGCAGCACCCCAGAGAGATGCGGAAGCTGCGGCAGACATCCTGCTTTGCCTGGCCTCCCATCTTGTACACAGTCACTTACTGAGGAGTGGGAAAGGACTAGGTCCTTCTCAAAGAGGTCTTCACCTTTGGGGAGGGTCACTGGCACTGTTTCAGGTCACGCTGTCCCCAGATGATGATAGGGAGGGGTAATGGGAAGTGAAGTGTCTTGTGACTCGTTGGCTTGGAGCTCTTGGCCAGGGGAACTGTAGAAGTTCAAGGAGGAGTCCTGGACATTTGCTGAGATGGTATCTAGGTTTGGGATGATGCCTGGGAGAGTGAATGTCTATGTGCGTGTGTGTAGGGGGAGGTGGACATGGGGTGGCATTCCTGTTCTTTGGAGATAGAAGAACTTCTGGGCACCCCTGCCAGGCAGCTCAGGGGCACCGGGGATGCTGGGGTGCTCAGGGTGGAGCTTGGCAGGGCCCTGACTCCTCTCTGCTGCCCCAGGGCAGCCCATGGACAGCACCAGCGTGGGAGGTGGCCCGAAGGAGCCAGAGGCCCCGGAAGTGATGTTCGAGGTCTTTCCTCCAGCCTGGGACGTGGTGGGGGGAGTATCCAGAGGTCCCCGAGCTCAGGGTCGGGAAGGGGGCTGCCTCAAGCTGGGGCTGCTGGGGGAGGGGCAACCCGGCATGGGTCCTGCTGCCTGCTTGCGGCCCCCGGCACAAGA
>SJXQ01005869.1:82618-104312 GCA_006408695.1 Aepyceros melampus | reverse complement strand
AGACTGGCCTGGCCTCGGGGCTGCAAGGGCAGCGGAAGGGGAGAGCGAGTTCGGTGGGGACAGATGTCCAGGCTCAGGGCAAGGGAGGGGGTCTGCGGGAAGAGAAGGATAAATGGGTCAGTGCCGCCAGGAAAGGAGGGGCTTACAGTGACCGCGTTTTCTTCCTCCCCTCCAAATCGGAAAAGGCCATGGTTGGTTAGGAAGGAGGAAGGAAGACCAAACTCCCAGGCATCAGAGGGTCAACCCGGTGGTGGCGGGGCGTCCCCGGGGAGGGGGCGAGGAAGGAGGGGTGTCCTTGCAGAATTGCCTTGTGGCCTGAGGGCTGCTTTCACAGCATCTGCAAGGAGGGAGGGAGTTGAGAAAGGCAATGGGAGGCCTCAAGGGGCCTGTGTGCCGAGGGACACTGACACCCTGCCTAGCTGGGCCCAGGTTGGGGGGCAGGCGCCAGCAGGACCCCTGGGCTGGGAGCAGCTGCCATCCCACCGAGGCACTCACTGGGGCCCTTCCACCGCTTCCACCCTGGACTCTGACCCCACCTCCGGGAGGCTGCAGTCCTCTCCTGAAGGCTGTGCTGGGCACGCACTGGCTGAATGGATGGTCGTGAAGAGCTCCACTCCCAGCTGCCAGAAGCAGGAGCCCTCGGACTCGGGAGCCCCAAGTCCTAGTCCTGGCTCTGCCCCAGCCCCTCTGTGACCCCCTGCGCTCTGGAGCTCTCCTGCAACTCTCAGCACCTACACGACCCCAGTTAATCCAGCATGGGTTAGTCCTCATGAAGATGTTGACAGCGATGAACTCTTTAAATATTCTTCAGGTGTTGAGGGAAAGATGAGGTGAATGGATATGTACCTGAACAGAAAGGAATGGATGGAGGCATTTCTGGCTGGGCACAGGGTATTGGGGGGAACACAGGATGAAGCCCCTGTCTAGCCCTTCCGGACTATCCTTTGTCTCCTCACCAGCCTGGAAAGGTCTAGGAGGGGTGTGGGGAGAGGCTTAGGAGGGCTGGGGAAGACGGGAAGCCGATCTGGGGCGGCCACAACCCTTCTTAGGGCATGGCATCAGTGCCTCTTTGAACCAGGAGGGTGAGGCTGCCCTCAGAGAGTCGCTTTGAAGGTGTGATTCTGATGGTGGGAGGACTGGGAAGAAGGCAGGGCTCTAGAGGCAGCACAGCTAAGCCCAATGGGGCTCTGTCTCAGGCTGAAAGCCATCTGACACTCCCTGGGTCCTCAAAACGTTTCACCAGAGGAGTCAGGGTTGGGGGTGGAGACAGGCGGCTGAGGCAGGGTTTGCAGCAAGGGATGGGACGAGGTGGCCACTGGCAAGGAGATGTGGAGGAGGAGGGTGCCACGTACTAGTGGGCATGTAGGGCGCCCCGGGAGGGAATTAGGGGGCAGCACGGTTCAGAGCAAACAGCCCCGGGGCTCAGCTGCAGTTCCCACCTGCTCCAGCTCTGTCCTGAACAAGTTGGAGCAACAGTAATGATTTTCATAGCAAGTTCCTTTCACTGGGTGTTGCACATGCTGCCAAGCCCCCTCTCAAGCCCCCAGGTCTGTGTGGAGGCTGCCTGCTGGCAGCTCCTGAGCTTGCTCCGTGTCTCTCCTGAGGCATTCCCAGCTATGGAGGTGAGGGTGGGGCAGGCTGGAAGTGGAAAATTAATACCCTCCAGGGTTATCCTCAACAAGGAGGGTCCAGTTAGTGGGTAAATCCTCTAGCTTTCAGTCCCCCTGAAAGCGGGACAATCCTCAATTCCCAGGTGTGTTCCAGTCTCAGACTCCAGCAGAATGGACCAAAGTTGTCCATGGGGAAAACCTGCTTATCCCTGTAGGCTTTGCTTGCTTTCCTCCCTTGCCTCACTTCCCCACTTGCTCACCCTGCTCTGGGATCACCTCCTAAATAAAAACTACTTGTATCCAAATCTCTTAGGGTCAACTTTTGGGGATCTCAAACTGAGACAATGAACCATAACTGTGTTAAGTGCTTTTCCATTTCACCCCTTATTTAATTTCTATTTATTTATGGCAGTGCTGTGAAGGATCTTAGTTCCCCGACCAGGAATGAAACCCATCCCCTGCAATGGAAGCAGAGAGTCTTAACCACTGGATTACCAGGGAAGTCCCCTTATTTATTTCTTAACCTCCTCTGAAGTAGATGTCATGAACCCAGTTTTACAAAGGAGGAGTAAAGAAGTTAGTGCACAGAGAGGATTCAAAGTCAGGTCTATCTAGCTCCGAAACCCAGTCCTTGACCACTATCCTCTGCAGCCTTTCTAATTTTCTGATCCTCTCTGGGCCTTAGTTTTTCATCTGTAAAATGCGGAATGAGCCCTTGAGTTTGAAGGGAGGCAATGTACCCAGTGCCTCCTGCAGCTAGGCCTTGTCAGTGAGATGTAAGCAGAAATTATTAGGAAGGACTTCCCTGGTAGTCCAGTGGTTAAGACAGTGAGCTTCCATTGCAAAGGGGTATGGATTTGATACCCAGTGGGGGAACTAAGATCCCCCATGCCTTATGGCTTGGCCAAAATAAATAAATAAATTACAACAACAAAAATTATTAGGAGAGAAAGTGGTTTAAAGGGACTGACTAGGCCCACTCTTTTTGCCCTCGCTCTTCCCTTTTCCTGGAATGTATGCATGAAGGCTGGAGCTCCAGTTGCCACATTGGGCCAGGAGACAACAATGAAATTTTCTGAAAGTGTTAAATAGGGTACTCAGGAGGAAGCTGAGATGAGTAGGATGTAGAGATCCTGCTCTCAGGGAGCTGATCATTTAGGGAGAGCAGCGGGATTTAGGTATAAAGAACTACAATGGGTAAAAAGAGATCAGCACTAGGAGAGAGGTGCAGAAATTCCTCCTGGGGGAATCAGGGCGGTGTCACAGGAGTTATTTCTAAATGACGGTGAGGATTTTACATAGTGCTGGTAGAGGAGTAAGGGAGTGGGATCCAGTCTAAGTTAAAAGTTTGACCAAAGGCATGGAGGTAGCATAGATGCGCCAGTGTGTGGCTAGTTGAAGAGGGAAGGGTTTGTGAAGGAGACACGTCAGATAAGGTGTGTGGGGCTTAAATGCTGAGCTAAGGAGCTCGGTTTAGCCTGCAGCAGGAGGGAGAGCGCCCAGAGCAGTATTTTAAGATTGTTCCAGCCACAGAGTGAAGGCAGGAGGCAGAAGAGGCAGGGAGATCTATAAGAATCTACTCAAAGTGTCCAATCTGAACCACACAGGGTTAGTAAGAAAGGAAACAAAAGGGCAGAAGCGGAAGAGAGGCTGAGAAGAGTTGCAGAGACAGAGGGCACCCACGCACACAAGCTCACAATTTAATTAGCTTCTTGGTTTGCCGATGGATTACAGGGGAATTAGCAGAGCTCAGAGTCAAGGGACCTTGCTGGGAGTTGAGGGGAAGCTAATGAGAAAGGCAACAACAAGCCCCAGGGAGAAACGAAAGAGGGAGGGATCATTAGCCAAGCAGAAAAGCTGGCAGGAGAAACAGATGTCAGGGCGCTGAGTCCCTGCCTCCCTCAGAGATTTCAGCCTTCCGGGGGGAGCAGACATTCAGAGCGCCTGGGCTGGGCTCCTGGCCCCACAGCGCCTGATTCCAATCCCTCTGAGCACTTGGTAAACAGCCGGGAATGGGGGAAGTTGGGAGTAGCTGTGAGGAGCAAGTTCTTAACTCTCCGTTGGCCCTTTTCCCAGAAGCAGATCCCCAGGTCCTTCTGCAGATGGGGAGGTCGAGGCCTGCTCCTGACTAGACGTGGCAAATTGCATTTTCCAAAGACAGCTGTGACGGCATCTCCCATCCCACCCTGCTCTTACACTGGGACCATGCCACTACCCTAAGAGGACTTGGGTTCACCTGTAGAAGGTGATGCTGCTTCTGTCTGGTGCCCGCTCTCTTGAAATTCACACTTGGAATCCAGCCGTCATGATGTGAGAAAGCCCAGGCTGCACGGAAAGGCTGTGTGTAGATGTGGTGCCAACAGCCCGAGGCAGGACCAGTTACCTAATTTGCGGGGTCCAGGGCAAAATGGAAAGACAGGGCTTTTTGTTCAAAAATTAAGAATTTAGGTGGTGAGAACCGCCTTACACCAAGCAGAGAGGCCACATGTGGGACTCTGTGTAGTCGTATAAGGCATCCTGTGAAGCTGGCCCTGACCCCAGCAGAGGTTCCAGCATCCATGTTTGCGGCACGACTACGGAAGCCTTCAAGATGACTCGGGGCCCAGGCGCTGTCTGATGGCAACGGCGAAAGACCTCCAAGCGGGACCCAGCTGGCTGACCCACTGCACTTCCCAATCCCCGAGGGACAGAACTGACTGCTTTAAACCAGAAACTTTTGCGTTGCTGCACAGCCTTAGATAGTTGGAACGCTGGGCGAGCTAGAACGAGTCACAGTTGGACTGAAGAGGCAGCGCGGTGACTGCGTTTCCCCGCGAACCCAGGCTCGTCTGAGCTGGTGTTTCAGGTCCCTCTTGGCCCACGCTGGCGGAGGGGATTGGAGGCACAGGTGACTCCACACCCTCCCGAGGGCCCTCACTATGGGAGATGGGGGAGCCATTTTGAGTAAGTTCTCTGTTTCTTGAGGTTAAAGACACTCCAACTTTTGCAAGTTATTTCCTCTCCTCGGGTCTTGGTTTCTGTGGATGTACACTGAGAAGACTTCATAATTTAGGGCTTGGGAGTCTCTGGAGGCAACACACGGAGGACCTGGTGACTAGAAGGTGAGGGGCAAGTAGAGAAACTGGAAGAGTCAAAAGCGCTTGCTCCGCCTCTTTCGCTGGCATCTGGGAGGACAGGAAGGGAAGAGTTCAGCCTGGGGCAGACGATGACTGGTTCCACTCTGGGCACTTAGATCACACCACCTTTGGGGGCTGGGAAACTGGGGGAGGGTACTTACATAGCGTCATCAGTTGGGTAGGAATATAACTATGCAGCAATTGACTGCGTGAACACCAAACAGTTAGCTATGGTGGGTTCAGGGACATTTTACTCTGTAAAATGTTTTCTATCTCCCAAATTTTCTACAATGAATATTTAGTCCTTTCGTTTGAAAAGTAATTTAAAATATCAAGAAAAACTTTAATTTCTTTCAAATGTATCCAAATACACATTGGAATTGGAATATTATAAAAGTGGGAGTTTAGAGAAGACACATGATTTAATAAACTATGGCAACGACTAGGCAGCCACCTAGAAAGCTCAGGTTGGACCCATACATCATATATGCACACATGTGTGCATGCTCAGTCGCGTCCGACTCTTTGAGACCCCCCAGACTGTAGCCCACCAGGCTCCTCTGTCCAGGGCATTTCCCAGGCAAGAATACTGGAGTGGGTTGCCATTTCCTTCTCCAGGAGATGTTCCGAGGTATCATACCTGATACCAAAACAAATTCCAAACGGATCACATATTTAAATGTAAGAATGAAACCAAAAATGTACCAAAAAAAAATCAAGTGATATTAAAAAAAATTTCAGAGTGAAGTTTGAAGTATGACATAAAATCCAAAATTCATTAAAAAAATTTTTAAGCTTTTTACTACAGCTTAAAAGGAAAACATATTAACATAGCAAACTGCCAGAAGCAAAGTCAAGACAAACCACAAACTGGAAAATATATTTGTAATTCATACCACAAAGAGCAAATTTCTTTAATATATAAGAGCTCTAAGAGAAGATGACTCATAGGAAAGTGGGTAAAGGGTATAAACAGTTAACAAAAAAGAAAATACAAGTAACTCAGAGTAAGACGCCATCCTTTTTTTACCTCACGTTATCTAAGATCAATAGGTTTATAACATATTCTGTTGGTGAGGAGGTGGAGAAACATTCATACCCTTTTAGTGGGATGGTCAAACAGTACTGCTGGATAATTGGACATTATCTACCAAATTTTAAAATATGCATGCCCTTCAACTCTTTGATTCTATTTCCTGAAAAGCTGTTTTGATATATACCCACATCTGAAATGAACACACGGAGGACCTGGATAACACACGTTATTCACTGCAGCACTGTTTGCAATAACAATAGAGGACCCATCCAATAAATTCTGAGACACAGAATACTAGTAACTCTATAGAAGAATGAGGAGTCATTTTGCATATTGATATGAAATAATCTCTAAGATTTACTAAGTGGAAAAAACAAGGTGTACATTTGTTTTGAGGCAATCGGTACGTAGCTGAAACACAGTCCGGCCAAGCTGTGGTCATCTGAAGTCTTCAAAGCTGCTTCATGCATCGCCTCCGCAAGCCATGGATTATAGCAGCTGCATTCTGCATGTGACCTTTCTCTCCCCCGTCACATTCACTCCCGTCTAAAACAGTATTATTCAACTCTTGGCTGGCTTTTTGTTTTTGGCTTTCTACATGAGTCTTTCATCTCCTTTATGTCTTAGCTTGAACATCACCAAATGAGACGATATTTCCTAACAACTGTCTACAACCCAGTCCAATTCCCATCACCCCTTAAAAAAAAAAAAAAGCAAACTTGCTATTTTCTGTTTATTCATGGCATTTATCATTTCTAACATATCTTTCATCTATACACTCTAGAATATGACTTCCATATTAAATATTTGTTGAATGAATGCTGGTTAAGTCTTTTGCTCTAAAATCCTCATGTGTGTTGTTTGAAAATTTTATTTTGTTGCTGTCGTGTAAAATCTGAACTCCACTACAGGCTAGACTACTCATCAGGCTTCTTTTTCCATAAGTCTGCTCCGGCTGTACTTGGCCCTCAAAGTCATACCTTGTTATAAATGGAGAGAAGACAGTTTTATGGAAGGAAATAATTTTACCTCCTTTGCTTTCAATAAGATGACCTCTTTTCTCCTCTGACTCAAATTTCCTAAAAATTTATTTTTTTTTAAAACTAGAATTCCACTTTTTCACTGATGCTTTCCTGAAAGAGTTCCCGTGAGTTTCTACTTAAACAAGAAGAGGAGTTTAGGACGAACCCACCGTAATATATTGGAAAATCTGTTAAATGTTATGCATTTTGTATTCAAGACTTAGTTGAGAATTGCTTTAAGTTCAGGTCTCCATGCTGGAAGTGTTATAGCTATACTGTTATTATAATAACTTGTTTTGTAATTCTAAAGTAATAGTTTATTAGGTGAGAGAGAGCCTTTAGACCATTTCTGAGTGTACATTGGGTCTATATCTTTGAGTAATGACTCAAACAGGTTCATGAATTATGAAATAAATATTGTTTTAAGGAAATAAAGTGCACAGTATGCTACGTTTTTTTTTTTTTAAGTATGCATTTGATTTTTTTGTGCATAGAATACTTCTGAGAGAATCTTCTAGAAACCATTAATAGCAGTTGCCTCCAGGCAAGAGGAATGGTTATGGGAGACATACTTTTCACTGTTTCACCCTTTTGTACCTAAAATTTAAAAAGGCAGGGAGAATCACTCTCTTTAAGCAGCTGCTGGGTTCCTGCTGGCTCCTATTCACCCTGAGGTCAGCTGAAAGCCCTCAGCCTTTTTCATATGCATCGTCAAGCCAAACCGCCTTCATCTTGGGCTAGCGCAGCTGATTTTTTAAAAATACATAAAAACGCAGGTCTTTCCATTTCTTTCAAATTCACCCTGTTAGTTTCAGCCCACTGTTTTAAGATATTTTAGGGTCTTGATTCTGACATCCAAATAGCAGCTTTTCCTCCCCATAGTGGTGCCATCTGCATTTCCAGTGTGACAGACACGATTAACCACTGAGCTGACCAAATGCAGAATCTCGAAGCATGAACTTTAAGGCTTCTCCTCGGATTTGCATCACTTGAATAAGCAGTCTGGGGGAGCAGCTCAGTGGTACACACGCTAGAAGCCCACCAGATGGGCAGTCTAGGAGTGGCCACTCTTTTCCTGGTTGTCTCGACTGAAAGACATTTGATGTCTAACTGGAAGCAGGGTACAATATGTCCAAGGAAATGTTCCCAGGGGCTTTCCAAAAAAATAATAGCAAACTGGATTTCTGTTGGTATTATCTTGTTTTTAGTGAAGGTACCAATTCTTTTCATTTCTTGTTGTTCAGTTGCTAAGTCGTGTCCAACTCTTTGCGACCCCATGGACTATAGCAAGTCAGGCTTCTTTGTCCTCCACTATCTCCCAGAGTTTGCTCTAACTCATGTCCATTGAGTCAGTGATGCCATCTAACCATGTCATCCTCTGCTACCCTCTTCTCCTTTTGCCTTCAGTCTTTCCCAGCATCAGGGTCTTTTCCAATGAGTCAGCTCTTCACATCAGGAGGCCAAAGTATTGGACTTCAACTTCAGCATCAATCCTTCCAATGAATATTCAGGGTTGATTTCCTTTAGCATTGACTGGTTTGATCTCCTTGCAGTCCAAGGGACTCTCGAGAGTCTTCCCCAGAACCACGACCCACAGTTCAATTCTCTGGTGGTCAGTCTTCCTTATGGTCCAGCTCTCACATCCATACATGACTACTGGAAAAACCATAGCTTTGACTCCAAGGACCTTTGTCAGCAAAGTGATGTCTCTGCTTTTTAATATATGTCTAGGTTTGTCATAGGTTTTCTTCCAAGGAGCGTCTTTTAATTTCATGGCAACAGTCACCGTCTGCAGTGATTTTGGAGCCCAAGGAAATAAAGTCTGTCACTGTTCCCATTTTTTCCCCATTTATTTGTCATGAAGTGATGGGACTGGATGCCATGATCTGTTTTTCGAATGTTGAGTTTTAAGCCAGCTTTTTCACTCTCCTTTTCCATCTTCATCAAGAGGCTCTTTAGTTCCTCTTCACTTTCTGCCACTTTCTTTTTCTAGGTGTTCTCAAACCCAGTTTAATTATATAAACCCAGTTCATTATATTCTAGAATAAGTTTGGGGATTCACCTGAAGTGTTCCCACCTAGAGTTTCCAGAATCTACCTTTTTCTCTTTTGTAACACCAGGACATTCACAGCCATCAGGCACTGGGGGCCCGTTCCTTTCTCACGTACAGTGGCAAGGGCTCCAGGATCTTCTCTGCAAAGGTTTAACACCTTGGGATTTGCAACTCTTTTTTTTTTTTTGGCTGCGCCACACAGCATGTGGGGTCTTAGTTCCCTGAGCAGGGAACTGAGCCTCTGGCCCCGGCACTGGGAGTGCGAAGTCCAAGCCACTGGGCCACCAGGACAGTCTTGCAACTTGTTTAAGTGGGTGCCTGGGTTTACTTACTGTCTTTTCTCTGGAGTTTCAGTTTCCTCTATCCCACATTTTCTTGCCTCACTCCAGTTTAGAAATGCTCTTCGATGAAGAGTGAAGAAAATCGGGGTTGAGTATCCTGCTTCGGCAACTGCTGACCTGACATGTTCACCCCCATCCTCTCTTTATTCCTCCTTCTCTGAATATAACCAAGAACGTCTTTTACTGTCTGCACTCTTTCAAGTCTCAGCTTATCAAGAACTTCAACCTTCCTCTTCTTATACCTGCCTTCGGATTTGTGAGCCTGTCAGGGAGCTCTCTGCACAGCTCTGCTGGTTTCTTTGGGTTTCCCCCTTTTCCTGTCCGAGGATTTTCTGCAGATCAAAGTGTTAGTCATTCAGTCATGTCCGACTCTTTTCAACTCCATGAACTGGAGCCCGCTGAACTCCTCTGTCCATGGGATTCTCCAGGCAAGAATACTGGAGTGGACGGTCAGGCCCTCCTCCAGGGGATCTTCCCCCCCCCGGGGGATCTCCCCCACCCCAGGGGAGCTTCTCCACCCCGGGGAGCTTCCCCACCCTGGGGGCTCTCCCCCACCCCAGGGGAGCTTCCCCACCCCGGGGACTGAACCTGGGTCTCCGGCATCACCGGCAGATTATCATCTGAGCCATCAGGGAAGATGGGCTGTCCTCATTTTCTATTTCAGAGCCTCCTCTCTGGTGCCACATTCCCATTTAAATCTCTGAACGTGAGATCATAAGTTTTCTCATTTCTTTATTTTCCTAGGACTCTATTTATTGTCTCGCCCACTCATCCCATGGCCAACACGCCCCTCCTTCTTCCTTCACCTGTCCATGGACCCCGTGTCACCAACAGCACCAGGCGGTTCTCTCCCATGGTCAGAGATCAAGCTGGCGGAGCCGCTCCCTGAGAGGAGCAGGAGCAGCAGCGTCCTCCCACTGGGAGAGGCACTGGTTGCTGATGCTCGTCAAGGGCGCTCAGCAGGGAGCTGCGCGGGACTGCTGCCAGCCTCCATCCTGGGGCTAGGCAGGCAGAAGTGGACTCCCAAGGGCTCGTAGCTTCCAAGCGCTCACCTGTCAGTCTCACCTAGAGGCTTCTCCAGGGCTGCCATTCTGCTGCATGGAAAACACGCAGGATTCAGAGTAAGCTTATCCAAATCTGAATTCTAGCTCTGTCCCTTCCCAGCAAACTTTCTGAGTTTCCATTTTTTCTCACTTGAAACAGGGATATTACGGAGCTGATGGGGTGGCTGAGTAACTGGACACTCACACACACCCCCGTGCGCAGGTTCTCAGTGCCTGTCAGCACGTGCTGACCCCAGGCTCCTGCTTTCACAGCATACGTTCTTGGTGGGTTCTTGGTGGACTGTTTCCCCTTTCTGGCCAAGCTGGGTCTTCCGGACACTCTGCGGTGTATGTCTGTGCCTGGTGAACCTTCCTGTGACGAGCCACGCCCGTGACCCTTAGTCCCTTGAATCTGCAGATACAGAGGGCTGACTGTTTATGGATTCAGTGAGGCTGACTCAGCTCTGGCCAGTAGAGTATCCATCCCTGAGACACACCGAATGGAATGCTTTACAGACGGAACTTCCCTACGAGATCTTTACTCTGAAATTATGAGCTCTATGACCACGTGAGTGAAGCTATTTATCATCTAGTTGCCTAGTGGAGAGAGCCTGTCTGAGGGAAACCAGGCTGAGGTGGGCCAGAGGGATGTGGCCTGTGGGAGTCCTGAGGCCGTTGTTTGCATCAGCAGGTTAACCACTGGCCATTTTTGTTGCTTGAGCCAGTAAATTTCTTTCTTTTTGGCTGCACCATGAGCTATGTGGGACCTTAGTTCCCTGACCAAAGCCTGAGACTGCACTCCTTGCATTGGACTCGAGGCATCTTAGCCACTGGACTGCCGGGGAAGCATCTAAATCCCATCTCTTAATTAAGCCAGTCTGCTGGGCTTCTGAGTATGCAACCATGATATACAATGAGATATATATATATCTACATGGTTATAAAATCACAAGTTCTCTCTCATCGTTTCTCATTTTTACCTCCTCGTTTAAATCGGTTTCCCTATTTTTATGTAGAAAAATAGAACTCAGTATATGTGCATGACGTATTAGAAATTCCCCAGGTTTGCAGGCCCTGATCTGGATCCTGGTTTTGTCATTTACAGCCTTGGGTAAATCAGTTAAACCTGAACTTCACTTTCCTATCAATAAAATGGGATTGTTTTTTGTTTATATGGCTGTTTTATGGGTTGAAGCTAATGGGCAGCTTATGTGGGAGGCCACCAGTAAATGCTCTATCATTAGCTGGTAAGCAGGGCTTCTCTGACGGCTTCCCTCAGTGGGAAAGAACCTGCCTGCCAATGCAGGAGACACAGGTTCAAACCCTGAGTTGAGAAGATCCCCTGGAGAAGGAGATGGCAGCCCACTCCTGTATTCTTGCCTGGAGAGTTCCACGGACAGAGAAGCCTGGCAGGCCACAGCCCCTGGGTTCACAGAAGAGTCGAACCCAGTTGGTGGCTGACCCACCAGCACCAGCTTACACTACCTCTACAGCTTACTCTGTACGGCTGTCTGTAGGGGCACCTCTTTCCAGGTGACACCTCGTAACCACCATGGTTTCCAAGCTGATCATGGCCTTGACCAAGGAGAGTGCAGAAACTTTTGGGAAAAGATGAAAGATGAGGAGGTGGGCAGGAATTTGAAAGCTCAAATGGTGGAGATGGAATTAGCTGTTTTAAAAAACATTTGCCACTGCAGAACTCTACACCCACTTTCTATTTATAAATATCCTTGTCTCCCGGCTTTGCTCCTCCTGCACAAGACTCCAGCGGAAGAGACCAGATACGAAGAGCAGCTGCGAGCCAGGTACAGATGCGCAGAGCAGAAGAGGCTGGAGGAGGAGAACCGCCCGCCTGACGTGGGTCAGCTGCATGAATTTAAGGATTCTGGGGCAGGACGTCTCAGGAAACTTATGTCAGAAAGTACTTTGTCCCTCGCCAAAAGCCTGCGCCGGCAGAGGAAAGGTGCAGCCATCGTCCATAACTGGATCATGCCACGGAGCCCCAGCTTTACTGCATACTGTCCTGCGCTGGTGGCAGGAAGACAAGATCGAAGGCCGCCGCGACAGCTGAGCAGGGATGACGCGCTGAGATGGTAGGGACAAAGGGAGGATAACAAACTCAAGGGCACTTCTGAGAATCCAGCCCCGACTTCTGAGAAGAGGGAGGGGTAGACAGGCCTCAAGTCACCTCCAGGCTTTCAGCTTGGGAAACAGGGTGATCAGCAAGCGCGGAGTAAAGCTTGAGAACGCGAGCACCAGCGCAGGCTCGGGAGGTGGGCTGAGATGTCACCGAATCTGAAGATCCTGAACAAACATTTATTGAGGACTGTGTGTTGGGGACTGTGGCGGGTGCCTGCGATAGCGCAGAAAAACGGCGCTGAAGAAATGTGAGGACTGTCAATGAAGACGCAATTCCACTTTCCCTCAACTCGCGGCCTTCGCTGGTTCTGTGACAGCCTGCGTTATCTGCGCTGGCACAGAGTCACCGCACCTTCCAGTTCTTAAAAAACCACAACAGCTACCACACTCCAGACAGTTACTGTGACACTGGACTCAAATGTATGCTCCGGTAAGAGGACTATTACCCTCATTTCAGAGATGAGGAGCCTGAAGCTGAATACAATCAAATAACTAGTCCCAGGTCACGGGGCTGCCAAGAGACAGAGGTGGGGATTGCTGCCCTCCCGCCAACCTGCCCTTAGAGAACCAGCTCAAAGTCCACTCCTCCATGAAGTCTTCCCGAGTCCCCCCAGCTGGATGTGAGCTTTTCCTCTTGTGGATCCCAGGAAGCTTGGTTTCACCTGGCATCACTGCAAGTCTACCAGGGTTTGCTATTTTTCCTTTGGCCTCCAAGAAAAAACATGCAGTGTGGGGCCTTCGTTCCCCGACCAGGGGTCAAACCCATGCCCCCTGAACTGGCAGCGTGGAGTTTTAACCACTGGACTGGCAGGGAACCCCCAGGTCCTGGTTTTTCACACGTGGTTCCATTTAATCCTCCCACCTTCCCTGGCTCTGAGGCTCCTGTCAGACTCCGTCCTCCCCAGTGCACGGGAAGGCCCAGGGCCGTGGAGAGGTAGGGCCTCCCCACTGCCTCGCGCAGGGCTTCGCGCGCTGAGCGGCTGCAGGCTGTGTGTGTAAACTCTGTGGGTCCCCTCGGCAGCAAGGGTCTGCGATGCTGGACTGCAGGAGGTGGGGAGCTGTCTGAGGTGAGGCGCAGCTCTGTCATTTCATTTTTACCCTCCTTTTTTGCTTCCAGCCAGCGGGCACACTCACCAGTCTCTGGGGTGCCAGCAGGGCAGGGCTGCAGACAGGATGGAAAGTTGGTCGGCACACTTCTGCTCCTTGTCCTTATCTCACCTCTGGCTCTTCATACTACTCAGTTTGGAAATAAAAACTGCGAAGCCTAATAGATTTTTCCGTGGAAATGTGGCATTCCCAGGGCACGGTCCATTCTCCTGGCTGCTTGAGGCAAAAATTAGTGCTAGAAAAGGTTCTCTCACCCCAGGTGGCTTCGTGGATTTGGGATGGGGCAGGTTTATTTCATTACTTACTCTCCCTCGGGTAGTTCGTGAGTCTTCAAAACCTCCTCCAGGTCACATTTTTGTTTCTCCCCCTTTTCCAAAACACTGTTCTTCAGCCATTTTTGGTGTGTGGCACTAATCTGAATCTACTTGGAAACATTCTTTTTGGGGGTGGTAGTAAGTTGGTTCCAGAACAACTGTGGTTTTTAATACAAAATCTGACTAACTGATCCCAGACAGGAGACTGGGACCCCGGCTGCAGAGGAATCCAGGACAGCAAGGCAAATGGGCTCTTTAACATTTCCTCTCACGACAGTGTGTTTGGAAGTCCTGCCTCCTCAAGACAGCGTGGGAAGGCAGCAAACAGAGGAGGAAGCTGACTCATATGGACAAAGTTGGTTGGAAGGGAAACAGTTGCTTTAGAAAACTAATTGCTGCTACTAGCCAAGATAGTCTTCTGCAATGGTGGTGGTGGTGGGGGATTGGTGGCAAAAGGACCTTTCATTTGCAACTTTCTCTCTAGGACAAAAATCAGAGTTCAAGATTCTGATACTCTCAAGTCTGATAAGACAGTAAGATGAGGGATCAACAGAGGGAGAAAAAATGAGATGTCACATGTGACATCCTTAACCCTAAAAAAAAAACTTAAGAGATAAGACACACATCTTTGTCTACTTTCAAAAACAAACTCCAGAGGAATTCCCTGGCAGTCTGGTGATTAGAACTTTGAATGAACCCATCCAATAGGCAAGTATGTTTCAGAAGAATCCATTGAAGAAATTCCCTGGTGGTTCGGTAGTTATGAGTCCATGCTTTCACTGCTGAGGGTCCAGGTTTCATCTGTAGTTACAGACCTAAGATCCCATGAGCCGAGGCAAAAAAAGAGAATCCAGTGAGGAGCTGACATGTAAATAAATCACTTTCCAAAACTGTTAGCCTTCAAATGGAGTAGGAGTTCCAGTACACTGGACTGATGTACCCGTAGGAATAAAGCCTTCCCATACAGTTTAAGTGTCTGATCTGTATAAATCCCAATAGCCTAGAAAAGTAACGGTGATCACTTCCATCTTCAGTGGCTGCACCTATTTATCACTCTGCAGAGGCAAAAAACCAGGCCTCTTCTGATCGAAGACCGTTTTACACTTCTGTTCTGCAGAAGGCTCTTTTCTTTGGTTCGCTGATTTGACTAAGAGGGAGGGCACTTGTCCTCAGATGGATGAACCCCTTACCATTCGGTTGACTGGCTACTTTCTCTCAGCATTTCATTGCTCCTAGGGAGCAGCAAACATGCCTTGGAATGTGACTCAGGTTTGAACTTGGCTCTGAAACATACTAGCTGTATAATTCTGAATGATTTACTTGAGTCTCATTTTATTTCAAGAGTGGAGATACCTACTGTACCAAAAGCTTACACGACAGGCGGGACAGTCACGACCACTGTTCTCCTCGCTTCCCTTGCCTGCCACACACGGCACCTTAAACCGACCCACTTCACGCACTCTCACTTCACCAGCGACATTTTTCCTATAAAGCCCAGGGAGGCTGCTGTTTCAGTGGGCCTGTTTTAAAGGGATCAATATAATTTTTCCCCACAGATTTTCACATCAGAGAGAAGCGATGCCACCGCTGGGTAAGCCCTGAACTCAGTGTGGGGTGTAGCTTCTCCTCTTCAGTTTAGTTGGCAACATCATTACAAGCCTTGGGGAGGAAGAGTTTGAAGGCAAAGACCTTGTCCAGATGAGAGGACTTAAGGGAGACTTCGCAAAGAGATGACCCTAGAACTGAATTTTACCATATAGGGAACACTTCAAGGGAGAGGGAAGGAGGACGTTTCTCGAGGAGGAAATTATAGCAGAACTACGGTATGTTTAGGTAACATGAGAAGCTGGGACACAGGACTAGGTTTAAAGTTTCTTTCATCCTAAAGTTGTCTGTATGGCCTGGTACTTTTACAAGCACCCAAAGTTCCAGGAGACCTCACATTCTCTTCTTCAGTGACCAGCACACTCCCCAGAGGGACTATTTCCTGGCAACTTAGCTCAGCCCTGCCAAGGCGAACCACCTGCCAGTTTCACAAGTACAGCCCACAAGATGAGCCTTGCCTAGGCTGACATGATGTACATGAGTCAGCTCATTATTTCTCTTGCGTGTGTCTCAAGAGTACCTACCCACCTGCATTAACCAGCCCCGGAATAAACTTCTGAGTATGCTAATGGCTTATAACATTTCATGGAGGACCACAGATGTAGTCCTCTCGCCTGAAAGATCCCATGGACAGAGGAGCCTGGGGGGGCTACAGTCCATGGAGTCACAGAGAGCTGGACACAAGCGAACAACCAGGCACAGGTGTAGCACCCGCATCGGATGGATGGCTCGGACGCAGCGAGCTGGATCAGGCCGTGCTGATTATGATTAACCCCAGGCCTCGGTGAGACTTTCCACAGCCCAACTTTCAAAGGCAAAACCGGAGCCTTAGCGCCCTCTAGTGGCAGACTGGTTCTCATAGTCAGACAAGCTCCCCAACTAGGCAGGCGTGCGTGCAGACAGAAGCCACAGGTCATAAACATGGCAGTTTCCTAGATCATCTTTACTTGAAGATTTTTTTGGGGGAAAAAAAAGTAGGTAATGCAAAACACTTTTATATTAGAACAAATGCAGAGAATATTGAATAGAATATAAAATTTACATTGCTTTTTGAGACAAAGAGACATCAAAGACATTTCAAGGTAAGTTATGCTACTCACGAGCTTCAGGCTATATTCTTAAACTCGGGGTGTGGGGGTGAGGAGACCCTGCGTGCCAGTCTAACACTGTGGGTGCTGCTGCTTTGACAGGAAGTAGCGAATTCTTCTGAGAAACAGCAAATGAAGCGTTTACTCATTTGGCAACAACCCAGTGGATTATTTAAATAAGTAAAACCAAATGCTTTCTCATTTTAAGAGCATTATAACCTGCTTGGAAAAGGCCTGAGTCAAATAAGAGCTTTGTGTTTGAGTGGAAATTTATTTCCTTCTAAAATGATTTTTTCCCCTACTATGAATGTTAACATGCCTAACTGAGGGTATGACATGCGAGCTGGTCAATAGTCTAAGAATCTTACGGATGTAAGTCTGCACCGTCAGACGTGAGCTTACAAGTACACCTTCCAAGGGTGTCATGAGGAATGAAAAACAAACTACTCATCTTCTGAGATGACAAAATGCAAACAAAATAAAAAACTGAAGAACAAAAGATTATATACAATTAGAACTGTATAATGATGCAATTTAGGGACTGGCAAGGCTAACACTACAGTATTTGCTTTTCATACTTTACATGACAGTAAGAACTTCTTTGAGGGGCGAAAAGGAGACATTACACTTCCTTTCCAAATCCTGCTAATTCTCTGTAACTGTCCTTTTTTCTTGTTGGCAACACAATTTCTTGCTTTGCAATAACAGCGTGCAGATTTTCTAGGGTAGGTTAGGCATGTATTGTCCTTTCTGTGAGGTATGAGAGACAGGGGTAATTGACTGTGCTAAGAAGAATATGCTGGGAAGCAGGTTCCAGGGGATGCCGCTGAGTTTTGTGTTCTACCAAAGAAAAGGTAACTTATAACTTCCCATATCATTTGCCTTATTCATTTTCTTAAGTTTTACAGAATTATTTCTCTTTCTTCATGGGACTGTATTCTCTTCATTTTACAAACCCTTGAGACTCAAATTGCGTGACAACTTGCCGGTACCTTTAGGTAAATGCAACTTCTTAGGTAAAATAACCTGGGGTAAAAATGTCCCATTTCAGGGGGAGGCTCAGTGGTAAATCATGTGCTGGGAAAAAAAAAAAGGCAGACACCAAACACCTCCATTTTCCCAAGATTAAATGATTATTTAAAAAAGCGCGCCACACTGTATAGAAATCAACATTCTCTCCCATAATTCTGTGCGTCTGGGACTATAGAAATGTCACTGTCCCTGCCCCACATCTTCAAATTAACATTCTCAGGTCACAACAGTAAGTCTTCCCAAAGGGGACCTTCCGGAAAAACAAGCTATTTCCTCGGCTCATATTTCCCTGAAAGAAAAATAAAATAAATACAAATAAAGTCTAGTGTGAAAATGAGGTCAGCTAGTCCAAAGCAGCAAAGACATCCAATGGGACTTATTTCTGGGAAATGAAATGACGAAATGACCAGCAACGTGTCATCTCTGACACAAGCTGAGCCTCTGTTGAACTACCTACCATTCTGACACGTGGATAAAGGCAAGGATTTCTTATTTAGACAGACCTTCCTAGTCCAGATTCTGGCTCTGCTATTTGCTTAGCTGGGCCATCAAGTGTGTCAATTCATATCAAGTGTCATGAACAGTCCTAACACGTAGTAAGGGCTAGCTTTTTTTTTTTTTTTGGCTGCACCCCTGATCAGGGTTGGAACTCGTGGCCTTTGCAGTATAAGTGCAGAGTCAACCTGTGGACCACCGGGGAAATCCCCATGTCAGCTTTTATTTGTTTTGAATGGAATGGTCAGATCTCTAGGGAGTACTTATAAAATCTTATAATTAAAGTAGTCATGTTTTGAGTTTAATTGAGCAGACTCTAAGTTAGACAGCCCGCACGTAGATCCTGCTCTCCCAAATACAAGCTGTGTGACCGGGGTTACACAATTGGCATTGTTTAACTGTTCAAAGTCCCAGTTTCTTCATATGTGAGGTGGAACGGTATAGTGTCTCTCCTCACAAGGTTATTTTGAGGGTTGCATGAGCTGAAACATGGAGAGCACTTAGCATGATGCCTCATACACAGTGAAGGATCAATTAACATTTCCGGTTGTCTTAAGCACTAACATGTTCAACTGTAAAGTGTCTTGATACCCTAATAATTTTCTATTTGGTTTCTTTCTATAGCAGAGGGTTGAATGTTCATGTTAGGTCTGTCTGGCAACCATCCAAGCGTCCTGGCTTAGGTTCACAGATGGGCTTGTTGGGTCCACTGAGCAAAAGCCCCCCAGCTTAGGCCTCTACATTCAGAGTTCAGGCTGGGAAGCCTGAGTCCCGGGAACAAAGGCCTTTCTCATCGGTGTCACAGTGCTCTAACAGCGTGCAACAAAGAGCTTCCTCAAACACTTTCCTTCACAGTCCTCTGCAAAGTGCTTCCCACTCAAAAACAGCTTTCAACTGATGGCCACTCTAAGCGATTCCATGTTAAATTTAGGGCGCAGCCACTCATTATTTTGGTTCCTATTAAAGCTCTGCCTAGACTGATCAAGAATTTTTGGTTGGAGATGACCTACCCCGTAGCAAAAGCAAAGAATACACTGGAAGCTGGACACCGCATCCACTAACGTGACCGCAGGAGCGAGAGCAGCTCCGCTGACAGCATGGTGGCAAACAATGTCGCAAACAAACAACTACTTCTCAGCTTCTCTCAATATGTTAGAAGATATACTTCAGAATACATTCTGACAAGTTACAAGAAGATGAGGTCGGAAAAAGTAATCTGAAATCCAGGACATCATTTTAATAACCAGAATAACTGACTGCCCAGACCTTATTTGTAATTGGAATGTAACCACTCAAATGGGTTCCAGATCACATTCAGGAATTCTTCCTTCTTTACCTCTCCTAGACTTTTAAGAAAACAAGCAAAAAAACTCCAGAAACCATGAGGAGGGGAGGAGGACGGAGGGAGGGAGGGAGGGAGGGAAGCAATGGAGAAGAGAGATTAGAAAAATCACAGAGCGAGGAGACCGTGTTTTAGTTGTTGTGAAGCATATAAGATAAAGTGACATATTTGGTGTCTCTGGAGTGCAAGCAGTATGTTGATATTGTAAAAAAGAAAAATATGCAGTAAGATTTTGCATCACCCCCCTGATGGCTCGGAGGTTAAAGCATCTGCCCAAAATGCGGGAGACCCGNAGAGAGGGAGGGAGGGAGGGAGAGAGAATGAGAGAGAAGTACCTCTTTCTGTAGCGTGCACCAGCAATCTATCCAAGAAGAATATATTGGGGCGTAGGGAGGGCATCCACCAGCAAGCCTGAAATAGAAAAAGGGATTAGTTACCGAAGTCAATATTTATAAAACATTCTCTCAAGAGCTCAATAGACCTTGGTCAAAATATTCTGCCAGGAAGGTTCCCTGAGAAGCAATTTTAGCGGTTCTGTGGAAACAAATTCTGTTGGCACAGGGTGAAGACTGAGCATCCAGAACAGATCCCACTTTCTTACACTTAGGTTTTGAATCAACACATAAAGAGAAACTTTAGTTATGTATTTTCTAAAACATCTAGGTTTTAATTAGTGGACAAATGAAATTCTCTGTGAAGCTCGCTCAGTCGTGTCCGACTCTTTGCAACCTCATGGACTATAGTCCACCAGGCTCCTCTGTCCATGGAATTCTCCAGGCAAGAATACTGGAGTGGGTTCCATTTCCTTCTCTAGGGGATCTTCTCGATCCAGGAATCAAACCCAGGTCTCCAGCATTGTGGGCAGACTCTTTATCGACTGAGCTACCAGGGAAGCCACTTCTCTAAAAAAACTGCAAATATCAACAGCACACTTAACTCACCCTTCAAGCCTGCTCTGGGCTACAATGTGCAGCCGATCCGCAGATCACAGAACAAACGGAATATGGTAACTGTGCTCAAAACTCTACATAGCTGTCAACTGGACACCTTGTTTGAAAACAGTGACTTGTCTAATGGTATGCTGTGACAGGTACCCTAGTGGCACAGAATTAAATCAAGAGGGTAAAACTTCTGTCCAACCTGGTAGTCACCTGGCATCTGGAAATCAGTGGTGTCCATTCCACCCCCGGCCCTCCTTCCCAGTCAATACATGAAAGGTCGAGAAACTTTCCATTTTCAACCAAATTTTCTACTTTTCTTACTTTAAAACACTTTTTCCATGAAGCCCTGATGAAAAACAGGTACAGGCTGTCATTCAATCCCTAACATACCTTTCATAATGTTCATAAGCGAGAATAAAGATTAATATAAAGAAAAGATGTGAGAGTAATCTGATCATTATTCCATTATTTTCAGAAAAGAACCTAGACTACTGGCAAGTACATACTATTTATAAGTACTTGAGAAATATTATTTGTGTCCTTCTCTGGTTCAAAACAGGATACGAAGAGACTGCTTATAATATACATTGATGGCACTGTTGGTGTATGGGGCAGACAGAAAAGAATCAGGCATCTTCTAGCATCACCTGTACTTATCCTTGCCAAATTTCCACCAGGACTGCTCTGCCTGTCAGGCACACAGGCAGCCAATTACTAGGATAAGAAATGCAAGGCACTTACCCACAGTTGTTGACAGCCATTAGATTAGAGACAAGCACAAAGGGATAGGTCAACATACTGGCAAAAAACTGTAAAGAGGAAAAAAACCTCTGTTATTAACTCATGCCTGGCCTCTCTTATGTTTCTCCTTCCTCACCCTTAGTCCTAGTGCCGCTGTGGTCAAATGTGCCAACACTGCTTTTGCTTTCTCTGTATCCTAGGTTAAGACTAAATTACACATTTTGGAGTCTGAAAATGTTTCTCCCCTTACCACGCAACCTTTTCACCAAAGGTCAGAAGACTTCTCTTATCCTATGACTGAGCCTCATTCAAATGCAACTGAACTTCAACATTTAAAACTAAGTACATCAGTTCTAATGAGGTGGATGACGCTAGAGCCGATTATACAGAGTGAAGTAAGCCAGAAAGAAAAACACCAATACAGTATACTTACACATATATATGGAATTTAGAATGATGGTAATGATAAACCTGTACGCAAGATAGCAAAAGAGACACAGATGTATAGAACGGCCTTTTGGACTTGTGGGAGAGGGAGAGGGTAGGATGGGTTGGCAGAGTGGCAGTGTAACATGTGTGATATCATAAGTGAAACGAATCGCCAGTCCAGGTTTGATGCGGGATGCAGGATGCTTGGGACTGATGCACGGGGATGGTCCAGAGAGAGGG
>SJXQ01005869.1:65481-82419 GCA_006408695.1 Aepyceros melampus | reverse complement strand
GTGTGGGGCGGGAGGGGGAGGTGGGGGTCAGGATTGGGAGTTCATGTATACTCGTGGCTGATTCATGTCGATGTGTAGCAGAACGAATACAGTGTTGTAAAGCAAAACAAACTAAAAAAATAAAATTTAAAAAAAAAAACAACTAAGTACAATAAGCATTTCCAAACAGCCCTGAAGAAAACAAGAAAACATAAACATCTTTCCAAAGACAATGGAAGCTACTTTAAAAGTCAACCACTGAAGACTCCACGAGTGAAGAGACTAAAGTGCTCAGTATACGTTCGGCAGGACACAGGAGGAAGTGGGGCAGGTCTGTGTTGAGAAATGCCCGCTGACCCCTCTGGAAGGTGACCAGCGCCAAACCATGTGGGTTTGTTATTTCTGCTACTGTGATGCAGGGACTCTGGGTTGTTCATACCTCTGACCAAAAAACAGTCATGACACATTCCAAATTTCAAAGAAAACAAAACTACAACTCAAAGGTTAAGAGGATGTTTATAAACTTACTCCTGTGACAGCTTGGGAATAACTCTTCATTTCATTCATGGTAGAAACCTGTAACAGGAAGAAAGCCTTTATTAGAATGAGTGAGAAAATTAAGCTGATATTAACAGCTAATTATCCTCCCCATATCAAAACAGTCTATTTTGGAATTCAAGTTCTTTGACAACCTGAAAATTAATTTACAGGATGAAAACATAAAAGACTAGCTAGGAGCGTAAAAAGGCAGTGGGCAAAATGGTCACCTTGACTCAACATTAACAGGCAAGTTCATGTAAGACTAGGAGGGCTTCTAGGAACTAATACAATGGCCTCAGGCTTTCAAAAGCACCAGGAAGTGAGATTGGGAATCTTTTCCCATGTCCTGGAAATGCAGCCCCCAGAAACCACGTTGATGGTGCTCTTAGGGCCAAGTCACTCCTTCTGTATACACCCAGCTGTGTCCCAGACGCTGTGGGGAAGGTCAGTCTCTGTACTCAAGTAACCAAGAGCATGGACTTTTGGTCCTATCTCTGGCCTGGGTGTGTTCTCGTTTCCACCATGCTATGAAACTCTCTTGGGTTCAAAGAGGTCTACAGCTGCTGAGGCTGCAGAAACGTGACCTTTAGGGAAAGCTGATTCTCAACCCCCCGGCCCAGGCTGTAGTTTGCAGAAAAGCCCAATGTGAGAGCCCTCTTAGCACTTCCAATTAGGTGAAAGCCCTGAATATACGACAGAACTGCTCTGCTTCACGGTGTCCTCTAACATTAGGCATCAATAAGAAGCAATGTCCTTGCAGAAGCTCAGGCTCACCCTGCCAGGCCCTTTCCAGGTGCCACTCTCTGAAGTAAGCAGTGTAGATCATTCCATGAGCCTCTGAAAATCTGACCGTTAATATTTAGCTGTATAATGGTGAGTCTCATGTCACCAGCTGCCATCTTGCTGTAAAGCTAGCCTAGCTGCCAGGCGGGGACTGTGAGGTCAGCGCCAGCGTGTCTCACCAGGAGCCCACCTACCCCACTGTCCAGCGCATAGGTATTGACGAGGTAGGCCAGCGAGTTACAGAGCCACAAGGAAATGATGTCACCGAGGAGGCGAGGAATAAGACCCCTGCGTGAAGAAGCAATGAGAACAAGAACCAAGAGGTCTGATCAGTTGAAAGATAATCCACTCATTTATATTCATTTATATAAATCATACAATAATTTATTTATCCTTCAGTTACAAAATAAATAAAAATTTTAAAACATTCTAGAGAACTGAAAGGAACCAAATACCAGAACGTAACCAGTTCATTCTAATTAATACAACTCTTCTTGGAACTAATCTCTAATGATTTGTATTTTCATTTTCAAAATGAGAATTTTAAAGGCTACATCCCTCTAAGCTATGGCCAATGGCTCAACTTACTATTAATAACTATAATCAGGGAGACAAATAATTTGCCTACTTCAGAGAAGAGACTTAAATATGATTATTGCTAGACTACTTGATATCCCAATTTGGCCATGCAAAAGATGAGAAAAATGACAAAATGAAAATGGCCCAAACATGGACACAGGTGAGAGGCATCAGAAAACACATTTCCAGGGCCGAGGCTAGCTAGGCGAGGCAGCAGGGAACAACGGGACAAAGGTTACCTCTCAGCCTGAGGACCAAGGGTTAAATGCCACTTCTACCACTTATCAGCAAATCAACTTCCCAGGGCATCAGTTTAGATTTTTTTAATCTCTAAAATGAGAATAATAATAGCTATCTTGTCTATTTCCCAGAATATTTATGATACTCAAAAGTCAACGATGTGAAACACTGAAAATTAAAAAGGACCATTTAGTTAAGAATGCAGTTTTTGTCATTAACAGAACTAAGGGAGTAATTTACTTTAGCCTAAGTTCTTCTCAAGTAAATTCAAGGGAATGAACACGGTGCGCACACACACACTCTGAGGATAAGAAAGATGCCTATTAGACAGCTTTCCATTTTTCCAAAACGAACTTTCCTCATTTTATTGACTGTAGAGCAACTGAGAACTTACTATGAGGGTAGAAACTTAGAATGAATTTATTAATTAAAAAACCCTCTCATTTCAACCATTTCAGATGTGCAGAGCAAAACTTTGGGATCTCTTATAAAAGCATTTAAGTCAGAGGGGCCAAAACACAGTTTAACATGAAATAAACCCAGAGAGTACATTTTCCCTGAGGCTGAAACAAGGAGTCATGTCCTCATTCTCATTAAAGCTTCCTACTCACACAAAAATCACACCCACAAATCAGTAATTTACTCACGCAAAAAATCCTAGGATGCCCTCTTCCCGATAGATTGTTGCTATGGAGTCACAAAGTCCACTAGGTTTAGGAGGAGGAAAGGTAAAGTACATTCAGATTACAAGGTTCAACTGCCACTTTGGACAAGGTCATACTCCTAGTCCCCCTCCCCTTTCTACCTCCCTCATTCTGTAAAGACAGATGAATTCAGAAACAGAAGGGGAGATACTGCTACCTAAGGGTGTAGTCACATGGAGTCAGGGTGAATTCTGGCTTCAGTGGTGTTGTGTGTGTGTGTGTGTAGGTCAAATGATATAAGATATATGAATTTGCTTTGCAAGCTCTAAGGCATCACAGACATGTAAAGTATTTGGCATTAACAGATTTCCTTGAAGACTTGAAAACAGAAACACTTACCAGTACTTGGATTCTCTGCCAATGAATTGTACCATAGATCTCAGAGTGATCACTAAAGAATACAGAGGAAAGATTTTTTTAACCTACATCCAGATAAATTTTAATAGCCCTGAAAAAAAGCCCACCTACAGACACTTTTGGATCTGGATAAGTTGGATAAAAACCAAAACAAGCAAACCAAAAACATACAGGCAAGGTACTTCCACCTATGGAAGTAGGCAGGAGAGATCATGACACAGAGAGAGGTGGCAAGCCAAATCGCAGTTGCCCACTGCGCACCTACCGTGGAAGGGATGCGTGATGAGGGTAGCAGCAGAACGGGCCATCATCTCCCGAGTCGTCTAGAAGCAATCGACACACACACTTGTGAAATCTGAAAAAATGGCACTTACATTCCTGCGAGAAGTCAAGTGGGTGGGCACTGAAGGGTAAGAAGGGGGCGGCCCAGCACTCCTGCCCTCCCTGGAGGCCCTCCCTGGAGTCAGGATGAGCGGCCCCAGCAGGGTGCAATATGACACATCATTCTAGCACAGCTTCCACTCAGGGGGTTCAATGTTACATCTCAAAATGTCTCTGTAAAGCAGATTTCTATTATCATCTCAAAGAAAAACAAAAGCAAAGAAACAGGTAAAGGGACTTCCCTGGCGGTCTGTGCTTGAAATGCAGGAGGTGTGGTAACCTCGCTGGAATAAAACTCGGAGGACTGTGTGTAGATTATTAACTGGCTCTCTCATCGTGAGTGATTTCAGAGACTCTAATGTCTACACTAGGCAAATGTCAGGCTCTCTTTAATCGACACCAACATCCTGAGGACAGCAGGACAACTTTGGTTTGATTTTTCGACCACAGCCCTGTACCCAACTGCGCGGTACCCTGGAGCGCCTGTATTTACCCCAGCGCATCTTTCTCACCCAGGGCTCTGTGAACAGGTTAGTGAGAAAACTCAGTCACAGCACTTGGAGGCAGGCTGCAAATACAAAAGGTCTGGCATTCATGTCTGCACTTAGTTGAGAGAGCCCTCAGGTTTACTCTAATGGTAGTTCTAAGAGCCGCAGGATGAACTCAATGAAGTTAAGAAAATATAAAACACATATTAATACACGTATCTCTGTGCTCCTTGCTCAGTCACTACTCAGTCGTGTCCGACTCTTTGTGACCCCACGGCTCCTCTGTCCATGGGATTTCCTAGGCAACAATACTGGAATGGGTTGCCATTTCCTTTTCCAGGGGGATCTTTCCAACCCAGGGATCGAACCCAAATCTCTTGAGGCTCCTGCACTGGCAGGTGGATTCTCTACCACTGGGCCATCCAGAAAGCCACAATATATGTTTTTGAAGGCAGCTTTTACTGAAAATCATGACCTTACTATAGACAATTAAATAATGTCAAGACTAAGAAATAAAGAAGAGTTTTATTGAGTTAGGCATGCAACCAACTCCAAGGGCAGTAGATAGGGGTGGGAAATGAATGATGAGGGCATTTCAAAGTCAGAATAACGTTGTAAAAGCATTTCTAGACATATAATGTCCATCACATGCAGGGCCTTGGCTACTATATGTTAACACTTTTGGGCCAGAGATTTTCAACTCTATTATAAGAAGTTTCAATAGAAACCTCTTCAATATTAAAGATGAAATGAGTGGGCAAAATATGTTTCCTTCAAATGTAGCAATTCCAAACAGCAAGCAATGCGTTTTTTTTTCCTGTTCTGCATGCAGTAAAGCCCGTATTAAATTGAAGGTTTAATTTCCCTTGGAACACTGAACATGCAGGCCTGATGATCCTGATTCCATAACTGCCACTCTGCTCTGATTTAGAGAGAGCATAATCATCTCACCTCCTTGATAACCCGGTCAAAGGAAGATGAAACTTCTTTCTGTACATTTCCAGATCCTGACTCCTGGAAACCAAAATCAAAGATCGCTATCGTGATGGTTTTCAACAGAACTGGTCAAACCGGGGGCCACCCTGTATAAAAACATTCTCCATGATAAAAGGAAAGCTGACTGCTTGTCCCTTTTCCTAAAGAAGACAACGAACAGCAGCGGCTTGTGGGGGAAATGGGCTCAAGCGTACACATTGGCTTCAACATACCTCAGCCTTGTCACACTCCTGGTAATGCTACAAAGGAAGAGAAAAGAAAAGAATGATTAGGTTTGTTGTAGTGTTATTGAGACAGGACATAAAGGAAAATCCTATTGATTGGCAGAAATTAAAATGGTTGATTTTGGGGGGAGTGGGGCTGTAAATTTCCCATTAACTTCTATTTCTAATTAACACTTGGAAATATTAACACTTTGAAACATTAACATTAAGATGATCCAGTTGCTAACTTTAACATACTGATTGGGTAACTCATAAAAACTCATATGTAAAAGAAGAAAAAGGAGGGACTTCCCAGGTGGTCCAGTGGTTAAGACTCCACGCTCCCAGGACAGGGCCCGGGTCCTGATCAGGGAACTAGAACCTCCGGCTCCAACTAAGAGCTCGCAGGCTGCAACTAAAAGATCTCACATGCCGCAACGAAGACTAGGTGCAGCCAAATAAATTAAATAAGTATTTAAAAAGAAAAAGGAAAAGAAAACAAAACTCCAAGAGCATGATTTACTAAACACACACTAACAAACTGGTAAAAACAGTGCTTCCCAAGTGGCGCTAGTAGTAAAGAACCTGCCTGTCAACTCAGGAGATACAGGATTGATCCCTGAGTCAGAAGATCCCCTGGAGGCGGGCATGGCAACCCACTCCCAGTATTCTTACCTGGAGAATCCCAGGGACAGAGGTGTCTGACAGGCTACTGTCCATGGGGTTGCAAAGAATCAGACACAAGTAAAACAACTTAGTACACACTCAGAGGACTAAGGCTACAGAAAAAGCCTCAGGACTTTTTCACGGAAAAACTCAGGTCCAATACCAAATTAGGGCAAGATGCTTTCCTTCCCTGTACAAAGAACAGAGAATTGGTACTAAGTCAGAATAGCTAAACCTGCCTCACTTTTCCTTTTGAATTTGACTGTTTCTGAGCCAAACAAGAGAGAAGATGCTTTCTTAATTCTGGCAAAGACACATGAAACTGCCATAGCTTAGGCTGCTTTGGAAGAGGAAATATTATTTGTGGGATATTTCAGAAACAGAGGATGGGCTAGGCAAAATATACGAACCAGACAACTGACTTCCTAGACATAACGAGGTTTAAAAAATAGACATTGGTCTTCTGCAAAAAGAACTGCATTTCTTAAAAAGAAAATCAGAGGGAAGAGGACAAACATCACAAAGTGAAATGATGGTTTTGGGCCAAATTCCAGATCTTTGGCCAGAAATTAATTCTAACAGTTTCAGGCATCTTTAAAAATTCTCACTCATTTCTAGACTTTGGTTTTCACTGTTAATAAAATTTTTAACTGTCTCTTCTACATTATCCTGAACAGATTTCAGTTTAATTCTTGTTCAGATATACACAACTCTAACAAAGTCTAAAACAGTCTCATCAATCCTAAATTGGGTCTTTCTTATTGACTGTGTAAACTGCTTTTGATTCTAAGTGTAGTACCAAGACCCTGTTCTATTTCACTTGGCTATGTGTGAACACATATTCCAGATAACTGGCTACCTCAAGTTTGTCTTACTTTTCCTTTACATAAAAGAACTTGAGTAATTCAAGAGTAATTACAAGAGTAATTTCACTCTTGCTCTAAGCCTACACATTAACCTCTTTGAACTAGATGGCAACTGTTTTCCCACATGAAAACTTCTCTGGAGGTCCAGTGGTGAAGGCTCTGAGCTTCCACTGCAAGAGGCATGTGTTTTTCCTGGTTGGAGAACTAAGATTCCACATGGTGTCTGCAGCATAGATTGAAAAAAAAATATAAACCTCACTTGGGTAACAGCAACACTTTCACTGCGTCAGATAATGGTGTGGCTGGAAAAGAAAGTAGTAATCCAGGCCCCAAAACATCAGTCCATTAACACTCCATCACTCTGACCCACGTCAAAGTCACTCAGCTGTGTCCAACTCTTTGCGACCCCATGGCCAGCATACTGGAGGACCGCTTTGGGTGACCCTGACCCAAGGGCCACCCAAAATAGCGGCTCATCAGTCCACGGGCACGACGGCAAGAGTAAGTGTGATGAGTAACAAAACAGCTTCCACAAGAGGAACTGACTGGAAAACCTCAACAAAGTCTGAAGAGAACTTAAAACCTAAGCTAATCAGATCATGAAACTGTTCTACAGAGGTGTCTGACAGGCTACTGTCCATGGGGTTGCAAAGAATCAGACACAAGTAAAACAACTTAGTACACACTCAGAGGACTAAGGCTACAGAAAAAGCCTCAGGACTTTTTCACGGAAAAACTCAGGTCCAATACCAAATTAGGGCAAGATGCTTTCCTTCCCTGTACAGAGAACAGAGAATTGGTACTAAGTCAGAATAGCTAAACCTGCCTCACTTTTCCTTTTGAATTTGACTGTTTCTGAGCCAAACAAGAGAGAAGATGCTTTCTTAATTCTGGCAAAGACACGTGAAACTGCCAGAGCTTAGGCTGCTTTGGAAGAGGAAATATTATTTGTGGGATATTTCAGAAACAGAGGATGGGCTAGGCAAAATATACGAACCAGACAACTGACTTCCTAGACATAACGAGGTTTAAAAAATAGACCCTTGGTCTTCTGCAAAAAGAACTGCATTTCTTAAAAAGAAAATCAGAGGGAAAAGGACAAACATCACAAAGTGAAATGATGGTTTTGGGCCAAATTCCAGATCTTTGGCCAGAAATTAATTCTAACAGTTTCAGGCATCTTTAAAAATTCTCACTCATTTCTAGACTTTGGTTTTCACTGTTAATAAAATTTTTAACTGTCTCTTCTACATTATCCTGAACAGATTTCAGTTTAATTCTTGTTCAGATATACAGAACTCTAACAAAGTCTAAAACAGTCTCATCAATCCTAAATTGGGTCTTTCTTCTTGACTGTGTAAACTCTTTTGATTCTAAGTGTAGTACCAAGACCCTGTTTCTATTTCACTTGGCTATGTGTGAACACATATTCCAGATAACTGGCTACCTCAAGTTTGTCTTACTTTTCCTTTACATAAAGGAACTTGAGTAATTCAAGAGTAATTACAAGAGTAATTTCACTCTTGCTCTAAGCCTACACATTAACCTCTTTGAACTAGATGGCAACTGTTTTCCCACATGAAAACTTCTCTGGAGGTCCAGTGGTGAAGGCTCTGAGCTTCCACTGCAAGAGGCATGTATTTTTCCTGGTTGGAGAACTAAGATTCCACATGGTGTCTGCAGCATAGATTGAAAAAAAAATATAAACCTCACTTGGGTAACAGCAACACTTTCACTGCGTCAGATAATGGTGTGGCTGGAAAAGAAAGTAGTAATCCAGGCCCCAAAACATCAGTCCATTAACACTCCATCACTCTGACCCACGTCAAAGTCACTCAGCTGTGTCCAACTCTTTGCGACCCCATGGCCAGCATACTGGAGGACCGCTTTGGGTGACCCTGACCCAAGGGCCACCCAAAATAGCGGCTCATCAGTCCACGGGCACGACGGCAAGAGTAAGTGTGATGAGTAACAAAACAGCTTCCACAAGAGGAACTGACTGGAAAACCTCAACAAAGTCTGAAGAGAACTTAAAACCTAAGCTAATCAGATCATGAAACTGTTCAACAAAATCATGATTTGCTTATCAAATGATAACACATTTTTATCCAGTAGAACTGGGGCACTGTTAAAGCTACTTTAAAAAGTGCATGGAGGACTGTATTGAGTACTGCTTGAAATAAACGGTTTGTAAACATTTGGAATTTAACACATTTGATATATAGGTTGAAAATACTACATAGATTTGGTTAGCAAATACTGCTACACTTTTAAGAACTAGAGCACAGAAGGTAATATATCTTTAGCGCCAGTGGGAGACAGAATAATGAACAAGAAAACCCATTAATTTTATATTCTCAACTCTACTCATACTGAACAACCTTCCACAAACTGTTCTAAATGGTACAGAATTTGTATGTATAACACCTCCACAAATATACCAAGAGGCAATTCTGCTGACCTACTGTGTATCTGGCGCAACTGAGAGACAAGTACAGTCTAAGTATCTAAAGTTAAAAGAACACAACAAAGCAGAAGGATAACCATGAAAGAGATTAACTGTGATGCTTTTAAAAACATTTTATGAAACAACTCAAACACACAGAATAATTAAGGAAACGATTCATTACCTATGTATCACCTACTAAGCTTAAACAGATGTTAACATTTTGACCTTTCTGCTTAAAATTTCTTGCCTTTGTAAAATAACCTGCCACAGATACAGCTAAAGTTCTACCCTTCATTTCCTTCCCTCTTCTCAAAAGTAACCATTACCCTTATAGTCAATGCACACACTTGGGTGAGGTTTTCTTAAAAAACAAACATTCAAATTTACACAGTATAGCACAAAAACAGAGTGCACAAAAGACAAATGCACAGTGGAACAAATAATTAAATGGCAAATATCCACATAGCCATGCTCCAGATCAGGGAAAGCCATTTCCATTACACTAGTACCCCACGCCTGGCCTCCCTTCCTCTTTAACGTTTATCTTGTTAAGTTTAAAAAAAAAAAGTTTGTCACAGAAAGTATTTTACTAGGAGTAACACTAGGAATAAGAGGAAAATAAAACCAGAAATGTATGTTTTAACCAGCTTCCTCTGTCTTTCGAAGAAATAAGATGAGTTATGCATGAATGCTTAGTCTTTGAGTCAAGTTCGACTGCAACTCCATGGACTGTAGCCCGCCAGGCTTCTGTCACTGGGATTTTCCAGGCAAGAAAACTGGAGCAGGTTGCCATTTCCTTCTCCAGAGGATCTTCCCAACCCAGGGATTGAACCTGAGGCTCCTGTCCCATCTCCCCCATTGCAGGCATATTCTTTACTAATGTAACACTAGGAATAAGAGGAAAATAAAACCAGAAATGTATGTTTTAACCAGCTTCCTCTGTCTTTCGAAGAAATAAGATGAGTTATGCATGAATGCTTAGTCTTTGAGTCAAGTTCGACTGCAACTCCATGGACTGTAGCCCGCCAGGCTTCTGTCACTGGGATTTTCCAGGCAAGAAAACTGGAGCAGGTTGCCATTTCCTTCTCCAGAGGATCTTCCCAACCCAGGGATTGAACCTGAGGCTCCTGTCCCATCTCCCCCATTGCAGGCATATTCTTTACTAATGAAGGAAGCCCCAAGTAAGCTATTCAGGAGCTTAAATAAGTGCACTTAATTTCTGCTCAGAGGAAATTAAGAGGAAAGCTTGTGTAGATCAAATCAATTACTTCATTTTAGACAAATTCTCCTTGCTTCCCAGGAAAGAATTAACAATGAGTATTTCAAGTACATGTTTTTCAAGAGGAAGAAAAGCCATGGATATAAACATATCTTTGCAATTGCTCTTAATCAGCAGGACAAACTGTTGTGAAAAGGTAATTTACATCTATGGGAAGATGGATTTTCTTATTACCTGTAAAACTTTACCATGGACCACAGTTCCAAGGACGCCTGAACACAGTCTTGGCGTTAAGCCTGTGAACAATCCACGCTTCCCATCAATGCTCGCAATGTGCTGAGCTAAGAACACAAATCAGAGATTTACATTCTAGCTGAAAGAAATGGCCACACAGAAATTTCAAGAAAACATGCTTTCTATATATTTTTTTCAGTGACTCCTATCACACTTGCCAACGTCATCCAATTCTAAATAAATCAAAAGACACTCACCATAACAAAAGAGACCAGGAAGTTGGCAGACTTGCCGCCCAAAAATATTTCGTCCTACTGTTGGAGCAAGAGGCTCATATCCCACCTTTGAAAATAAGAGGATATATCAATACTAGGCAACATTCCCAGGAATGCCTGGGTTGCAAAGTCTTGAGTAAAGAACAAATTTAGAGTTATAATTTTTAACACAAGTTAAAATGCAGTGTATGTTTTCCAAGACAGTAATGAAACTATCATCCCTGTCCATTTTTTTTGTTTGTTTTGTTTTAAATTTTGGCACTTGGTTAAGACTGGTTTCAATAAACTCCAAGTTTTCTTTCGGTTCACATTCTACAAAAAAAAAAATGTAGCTGAGATAGACTAGCATTAAACTGAAAAGAGAATAAGGGAATTTTTGTGTTAAGAAAGCTACAGTTTACTGAGGATGCTCAAAAGTATTTTCTAAACAAAACCTAGAAAATTTTTTTTTTTAATATTTGGACAAAGTGAGATGACTAAGCCAGTGTCAACTTCATATTTGGCTAGAAAGACAAACCACTCACCGGCAAACGCAGATACAGCTTGATAATTCTTTTGGGAAACAATTATAAGCTAAATATGTATTAAAGGAGCAGACAGTCGTGAAAAATCTAATGAAGGCCATCTTAGAGTTAATTTCATCATGTTATCTCTACAATATATTCAGAGTCTTTAGTGCCAAAGAGATCCTTGAGTGAATGAATGCTGTTGGACATGGTCTTGACTCTCTATTGCTGTGATTCTCAACCTATTCAACTGAAGAACTCCGGAGAGACTCACAGTGCAACTATTTTTAAAACTACGTATTTGGGAATTTCACCAAAACCCTTGAGACACTTGGCAACACGAGAATGTTGTGCAATCAGGATTAAGGAGTTTCTGAGGCAACAGTTCTGATTGTCACTAGAAAATCTTGCCTCCTGGATAATGACTGAGTAACGGGCTTATACCAGATTTATGGCAAAATGCTTTCATCTCAGATATTATCTAGCTAAAAATGTGCCAATTCTGTTTTAGATGTCAGAGTACATTTCAAAGATTTGTTCTTTTTGTATTTTTTGGCCACGTTATGCAGCTTGCTGGGGACCTTAGTTCCCTGATCAGGGGCTGAACCTCGGCCCTTGGCAGTGAAAGCGTGGACCTCCAAAGAATCCCTTTGTTCTTAATTAAAAAAATATTTACTTGGCTGTGCCAGGTCTTGGAGAAGGCAATGGCAACCCACTCCAGCACGCCAGCAGCAGCAGCCAGGTCTCAGCAGTAGCACTGGGCAATCTCTGCTGCGGCATGCGGGATCTAGCTCCCTGATCAAGGATCCCCCGGGTCTCCAAGACTCAGCCACTGGACCACCTAGGAAGTGCCCTCGCTGTTCTTAATTTAAATAACTCACTTTACAATAGTTTTTTATTTATAGGTTCTGAATCCACATGGGTCAACTCAGCAACATGTTGTATGAATGAGTATCATAAACTCAAAAGTAAGAAATGGGGCCTTCCCTAGTGTCATGCCTATTTTGACAGAAAGGTGGATGGTTGGGACAGGGCTTCTATCCTTGGTACCATGCATGATGTAATGACCTCAACACTCAACAAAAGTTTCAAAAATTAAAAACCTGTCCAGGAAAAAAAAAAAAAAGACCTGTCCAGGGAAATCTAGAAAGGCAACTGAAAACACTATTGTCAGTTAAAACTTGGCATGCTGCTAAGTCACTTCAGTCGTGTCTGACTCTGTGTGACCCCACAGACGGCAGCCCATCAGGCTCCCCAGTCCCTGGGGTTCTCCAGGCAAGAACACTGGAGTGGGTTGCCATTTCCTTCACCAATGAATGAAAGTGAAAAGTGAAAGTGAAGTCGCTCAGTCATGTCCAACTCTCAGCGACCCCATGGACTGCAGCTTCCAGGCTCCTCCGTCCATGGGATTTTCCAGGCAAGAGTACTGGAGTGGGATGCCATTGCCTTCTCCAAAACCTGGCATACCTGCCTGTGAATAGAAAATACCCCTTAAGAATTACTTCACAGAATATTAGAAACTAATACATATACTTAAAACTCTCTAACAAAACTTTGGGCTGAACTGATGTCCAGCTCTGACAGGTGGGATTTTCACTGTCATGAGCCACATGGGCTGCTGTTGGAGAGCGCTCAGTGCGTCCTTCCGAAATTTGACTCAGCAACCACTTGATTATCACTTCTGAATGAGCTCCTTGTGCTTCTCTGGGTATCTGGTGCTAAAATCTCGGAACAGAAAAGCAACAATAACAGCAGCCCAAAAAAAAAAAAAGAAGAAGAGGAAACAAAAGCTAATAAAACGTGAGCTCCCCTTAAATCTCAAATTTGTCTTTAACAGATTTCACATCTTGCGTTTGGGGCGGGGGGCAAGAGAAGAACGCTCATTTCAGAGGGGCGGAGAGGGGAAAGGCTGGGAAGTCCTTGGCGGCGCCCGGCCAGGATCGACCTCGTGGAAGAGAAAACAAAGTTCAGGGGAGCCACCGGGCCGAGCAGGGCAAGGCAGGGCGGCAGTTGGGCTACGGGGAAAGGAGCGGGCCTCACGGCTCGGCCGGAAGGCGAGACCTCGGGAAGGCCCACGGGCAGTGGGAGCTCCGCGGACGACGGGAGTCGTCCCTGCGGGGAAGGAAGGGGCGAGCAGCATCCCAGGAGACTGAAGGCCCGGAAGGCTGCAGCCGGTCCTCAGGCGCCCTGGGCAGGGCCACCGAACGCGGTGCCGAACGGAGGAGGGAATGGCGACGACCCATACCTGGATGAGCACCTTCACGTACATGAGCGGCTGGGACAGGACGGTGAGACCGGAGCCCAGGAGCACCTGACTGGCCGCGTCCGCCATGATGGCACCCGCGGACGGACGGACAGACCGAGCCACCAAGCGACCGAGCCGGCCCCGGGTCACGTGCCAGGGCCGCGGCTTCACTGGCCCGCCGCGGCGCGCGCGCACGCACGCCCGGGAGCGCGCCTGCCCGCTCAGCCCCCGCCCGCCGCCCCGCCCTCAGAAACGGCGGGCGTCGCGAGCCGGCGCAGACGTCGGGGCGGGGCTTACGGGGGCGGGGCTCGCGGGCCCGGGCGCACGCGCCCTGTGCCGGGATTCCCCCGCCCTCCGCTGGGAACAGGCCGTTTCTCCTGCGCTTGCGCAGGCAGAGAGCTTCCGGGTGGGGAAGCGTGGGCTTGGCAATGGGGCCTGACCCTGTGAGCCAAGGCAAGGTCAGAGGAATAAAAGGAATTGTAACAGGATTCTTCGATGTTCTTGCCTCTGCACTTGCGCCTTGGGGATCAGCAATGTAAGGTCCAAAGGATTTTCAGCGTCAGAATCATAAACAGTCTCAGTTCAGTTCAGTCGCTCAGTCGTGTCCCACTCTTTGCGACCCCATGGACCGCAGCACGCCAGGCCTCCCTGCCCATCACCAACTCCCGGAGCTCACTCAAACTCATGTCCATTAGTCAGTGATGCCATCCAACCACCTCATCCTCTGTCGTCCCCTTCTCCTGCCTCCAATCTTTCCCAGCATCAGGGTCTTTTCCAATGAGTCAGTTCTTCGCATCAGGTGGCCAAAGTATTGGAGTTTCAGTTTCCGCATCAGTCCTTCCAGTGGATATTCAGGACTGATTTCCTTTAGGATGGACTGGTTGGATCTCCTTGCTTGCCGTCCAAGGGACTCTCAAGAGTCTTCTCCAACACCACAGTTCAAAAGCATCAATTCTTCGGAGCTCAGGTTTCTTTACAGTCTAACTATAAACAAACAACCTAACGACCAGCAAAATTTAGATGAGTTTGAACAATGTACCCATCAAGGGGTTGTTATTCATGCACTCATTCATTCAAGGTTAACCTCCTCGAAACAGCTTCTCTGACCTCTATTTACTCACCTCCTCCCCCACTTTATTCTTACCGTAGCGTCTTAGAATACTTATAATTATCTGGAATTTATCTTCCAGATAAATTCACCATCTCCTTCACCAGAATGTAGACCCCCAGTGAGTTCAGGAGCCAGGACAGTTTTTGATCATTGTCTAGGCAGTGCAGGATAGGTTACTAAAGTGACTACCAGGCCACAGGTTATCAGGGGCAAAAAGAAAAAAAGCATTGTCCTCGACCTTTCAGCCCCAGCTCATACTTTCTAAATCAAACAACACTTAGAACCTGGTGCAGAGAAAGAAGAGGACACTTTCATTTCAGTCCTGGTTCTCCTTTGTATCAAAATGATTTGAAAATAATTTTATCTTCTTCTATTTTTAATTTTTGTATCTAAATCTAAAACTACTACCTGCCTCTCAGGATTATTATGGAGTCCTAAATGAAATTGTGCATAGGATAAGATTTTTAAAAACTATTGCAATCCAAATGTTAGTTTTAATTAATATTGTTCTGTACTCAGCATGGTGCTAGGGAGGCAGTTTACAGAGTGGGAGGGAGAATGGACTTGGAAATCTATGGTCCAAATTTCACCTCTGCCAATTATTAACTGTGTGACCTTAGGCTGATCACACGATGTCTTTGAACCTTAGAAAAGTGAGTATAGTACTACCTACTTCATTCCGTTGCTGTGAGAATTGAATGAAATGATATGCCTACACAGCTTGGCACATGAAAACATAATATCAAATTGTAACTTTTTGAGTTATAACACACAAGTTGATTCTAATTAAATCCAGAAACTGTTTCAACATCAAAAGGATTGATGTTTAACAACACTGTTTAACCAGAGGATGTTTGGTGTCTAACCATAGAGACCATTTAGCAAGAGGACTTTTTTTTTCTGATTTTTTTTGAAGGGTAGTACAATGCTATATGCTACAAGTGTACAACAGAGTGATTCACAACTTTTAAAGGTTGTACTTTCTGGTTTCCCTGGTAGCTCAGCTGGTAAAGAATCTGCCTGCAATGTGGGAGGCGTGGGTTCGATCCCTGGCTTGGGAAGATCGCCTGGAGAAGGGAATGGCAACCCACTCCATGTTCTTGCCTGGAGAATTCCATGGACAGAGAAGCCTGGCAGGCTACAGTCCATGGGGTCGCAAAGAGTTGGACATGACTGAGCAACTTTCACTTTTCACTTTCATACTTTATTTGTATGAATAGTTATTAAGCTGGCCAGCCCAATATTATAAAATATTGGCTATATTCCCTGTGTTGTACAATATAGCCTTATAGTTTACTTATACATAAAAGTTTGTATCTCTTAGTCCCCTGCCCTTACTTTGCCTCTCCCCACATCGAGTGGAGTCTTCATTCATGGATTTGTGCATTAGTGGTGCCAAGAATGCATGCTTGCCTTAATGGTGTCTGTGGGTACTCGGAGGTACAGAGAATCTTGCAAGAGCGTGTGGTTGAGTAGGGGTGTTGCAGGCTGCTGCACCATGTTCTCCAATGGTGTAGGGTAGAACCCACCCAGGAAATTTTGAGAACCTGTAGAGAAGGAACTAAAGTCAATGGCATAAATAAGTGAAGTCAAGAGTATAGGGCTGCCATATACAGCTCTCCAAGCTGTGTGCTGCGCAACTCCAAAGAGAGCCATTCTCAAGGACTATGATTTAAATGAGTGGTGTTGGACTTGCCCAGGGGTTCAGTGGTTAAGACCCCACACTTCCAATGCAAGGGGTGCAAGGTTCAATCCCTGGTCGAGGAACTAAGATCCCATAGGCCGGAGGGTGCAGCCAAAAAGTAAGATAAATAAATAAATAAATAAAATAAGTAAATAAATGATGTTCCCAATACAGTTCAATATGGTGACCATATTTGGTGACCTGTATTCAGGTGGTGAGAGGAAAAAGTGAAAAGAGGCAGAGATCATTGGGAAAGGAACAGAACTAGAACAGGAAAGAGTCACTGAAGTCAAAGTTTTGGAAAAGAAAGGAAGTGAGTAATGGCAAAAGGTGCTGAAAGGTCTGTAATAATAATGAAACCCAGAGAAAGATTCAGGGATTTGCTGGATAAAAGACTCCTGGGGTGGAAGGCAGTTTGAGAGATCAGAACTCC
>SJXQ01005869.1:37780-65306 GCA_006408695.1 Aepyceros melampus | reverse complement strand
TTCCTTCCCCCCCCCCCCCCCGACCCCATTTTCCAAATCTGATTCTTCCATTTAGCTAGTTGACAATCTTGGGTGAGTCATTTAAACACTTTGTGCTGAAGTTGGGGTGAATAAACCCTCCTTCACTGGCTCACTGTGATAAATTTCAAAAGCTACCTGGCACTTCCCTATTCCCCCTCTCTTCTTTATTTTTCTCTCTTTTATCACCTTTTAAACAATTATATGATTAATTTTCAAACTGTCCCTTCCCACAAAATACTAAAATATGAGCTCTTTTAGGAGGGCAGGGATTTTGTCTTTTTTGTTCACTGCCCCATTCTCAGAGCCAGGCAAATAGGTATTCAGGAAGTATTCATTGGAATAATTATTCCAGTGGAAACCTCTGGAATTTACTAGACAGAGAGTGTGTCAGTTTCCTTCTCACCAGATCACCAGGGAATTCTCCCTGTTGGCTTTTCAATGGGGAACACATAGTAAATGGGAAGCCCACTTGGCTAAAACCAGAAGTGCTGAACTTATTAATAACATTTGCTTTATGACCTTGGGTTCATGCCTCTTGCCAAGTTGAGTTCCCCCATCTGACAAAATCAGGAGGTTGAGGAGTTCCAGTATTCCACGCAGGTGAAGATCTCTGAGTCCGCAGGACTTTGGCAGAAGACGAGTCCTGGGCTTATGAGAGGGGTGGACAGGACAGCAGAGATGCCATCCTGCTTCTTTCCCAAGACCACCCTCACCGGCAGCCTGGCTTTCCAGCTTCAAAGAGGAGCCATCTTCTCCCCGAAGCTGGTCTTGCTCTCTCTCCAGCACTAACACAGTCAGAGAAAGACAAGGGAGGGGGTTCTTTCTCTATGCCTCTTTTTGGAGAAAGAGAACGTTCCCAGATTCCTCCCCTGGTAGACTGCTTATAAATCACTGGGCAGAAGTGGGTCACTGGCTGCCTGCTGACCCAGGGGCTGGCGGGGACCAGTGATTCTCAACAAGGAGTGATTTTGTCCCCTGGTGGACATTTGGCAATATCTGGACACAGCAATAGTGCAGCTGTTGAGAAATCCTGGCCTAGTCTAAGGTGTGTTATTCTTTTAAATTCTCTTAGATTCAATTTGATAATATTTTACTTGGGATTTTAGAGTTTGATACAATTGATACTCACAAGTGTGGCTGGTCTGTAATTTTCTTTGTGTGTGCTGGTCTTGTCATTTGGCATCAATGTTATACAATATTTTTTTTTTTTTTTAAAGAAGGTGTTCTTTTTTAAGGCTTCCCTTGTGGCTCTATCAGTAAAGAATCTGCCTGCAGTTCAGGTAGACCTGGGTTCAATCCCTGGGTTGGGATGATCCCCTGGAGGAGGGCAAGGCAATCCACTCCGGTATTCTTGCCTGGAGAATCTCCACAGAGAGAAGAGCCTGGTGGGCTACAGTCCATGTGGTCGAAAAAGAGTTGGACACGACTGAACGACTAAGCACACACACAGCACACATTCTTCTTTAATCCTCTACAACATTTAAAATAACAATTCGTAAAGTTTTGGTAGAGTAACCCTATGAAACTATCTGGACTTGGTGCTCTTTTTTGGGGGGGGGGGCTGCTTTCTGACAACATTCCTTATTTCTTTTAAAGTACTTTGTTCTAATTCTCCATCTCTTTTGATAATTTGTATTGTCTAGATTATTTCGTCCATGTTTTCAAGTTCAATCACATAGAGCTATGCAAAGTAGCCTCTTATTATTCTTTTTTCAGTTCCTATAACTTTTTCCATATTCTTTTCCATTACAGTTTATTACAGGATATTGAATACAGTTCCCCGTGCTATACAATAGGACCTTGTTTATCCATCCTAAATGTCATGTTTTGCCTCTGTTCTTCCCTAAGTCCCAGTGCAACCCTTCCTTACTCTCCCTACCCGCCAGCAACCACGTCTCCTGATGTCAGCGAGTCTGTTTCTGTTTCACACATAAGTCCATTTGTGTATGATCTCTTCCTTAGTTCAGTTCAGTCGCTCAGTCGTGTCCGACTCTTTGCGACCCCACGAACTGCAGCACGCCAGGCCTCCCTGTCCATCACCAACTCCCGGAGTCCACCCAAACACATGCCCATCGAGTCGGTGATTTCTTCTTAGTATATGGTGAGTCAGTGGTTATTTCCCATTGGGATCTTTGGTGCCTTTTTATGCACTCTGTTTTTCCTGGTTAGGTTTTCCAACATTTTAACTCTTTGATTGCCCTGTTGTTTCTTCCAAATGAGCAGTATATTCTCGGAAAATCTCAGTGAGGGCAAATGAAAGCTCTTGAGACTGGCAGATAAATTTAAAAAAAAAAAAATTTTTTTTTTTAATGTTTATTTGGCTGCACCAGGTCTCAGTTGTGGCATGTGGGACCTAGTTCCTCAACTAGGGGTTAATCCTGGGCCCCCTGCATCGAGAATGTGAGTCTCAGCCACCGGATCACCAGGGAAGTCCAAAAACAAAAGTTTTAATACAGGAAACAGAAAAGCTAGGAAGAGGAGAGTTAAATCAACTTGCTAGAATCAGAGCCCATACTCGCAGCTCAGAAAGACAGAAGACCATGTAGCAGAGTGAGTGGCACTCAAATTCTTCTCACAGCAAAGAGAGAAACAATATTTCTGCAGCCTGCCTACCAGTTGGGCTTACTTTAGCGATTACCAACATGGCTATTTTTAGAGCCAAGCTTGCCTGTTTTATAAAGGCTTTTCTTGTTTAAGAATATGCATTTTGTCCTTTACCATTTTGCCCATCCTTGGCCACTGGTGCAGTAAAGGCTCATGAGATTGAGGAAACACGTTGAACTCCCTGCCAGGTTATGAGGGTTCGTTACAGTTCAACCAGCTCTCAGACACATTGACTGCTTTCTGTTGGTCTCCCAATTAATCATGTCTATTACTAAGTGTAGTAATTCCTTCCGTCGCCTTCCTTGACTTCATTTAGTTGTTCTAATTCCTCCAGTTAGATGCTGTATTCATTGTCTATTGCTGCCATAATGAACTGCCACAGATTTGGTGGCTTAAAACAACAGTTTACTATCTGACAGTTCTGCAGCTCAGAAGTCCAGTAGGAGTGGTGGATATCAGCTCTGGGTCCCACAGGGTTGAAATCAAGTCATTGACCCACCAGGTCCTTATCTAGAAGCTCTCGGGGAGAAGTTACTTCCGGGCTCATTCAGGTTGTTGGCAGAATATAAATTCAGTTCCACAAGGTCAGAGGACTGAGGTTCACATTTCCTTGTTTGCTGTCGGGCAAGGGTTTGTCTCAGCTTCTGGAGACTGCTAACATTCCCTGACTTCATCTTCATAAACTGGCAATGATGGATCCGATCTTTCTCATCCTTCAAAAATCTCTGGTCTCCTGTCTCCTAGGGCTTCCCTCTGGCTCAGATGGTAAAGAATTTGGCTGCAGTGCATGAGACTTGGGTTCCATCCTTGAGTCTGGACAATTCCCTGGAGAAGGGAATGGCAACCCACTCCAGTATTCTTACCTGGAGAATTCCATGGACAGAGGAGCCTGTGGGGCTGCAGTTGATGGGGTCGCAAAGAGTCAGACACCTGAGTGACTAGTACTTCCATTTCCTGTCTACTAATCTCTTCGGCCTCTTATTCTGCCCCACCTCTCTGATGAAGTCTTATTTTCCTCTTCTAATTTAAGATTTCATGTGACTATACTTGACCTACCTAGATAATCCAGAATAATCTCCCTATTTTAATGTCAGCTGATTAATAACCTTAATTCCACCTGCAAAACTCGTTAGGTTAGTGTTTGATTAATAAGCAGAAGATGGTGATCCTGGGGGAGACTTTTACTTTGGGCCACATGGCATGTGGGATCTTGGTTCCTTCCACCAGGGATCAAAACTGTGCCACCTGGAATGGAAGCAGAGTCTTAACTGAACTGCCAGGGAAGTACCATGGAGACCTTTAGAATTCTGCCTACTATCTTCGTTATCCTTACTTCATTCACTGTTACCCTTTCGTGTTCATTACCGTAAGAATTTAACTATGAATTTCCTTTTGAACACTGCTTTAACTCACATATTCTAATAGGTCCTTCAGTAGTTAGAAATTTTGGTGTTGACTTTTTTTGACAAAAGATTTGCTTGAGAGGTCTTTTTGATAGCTGAATGGCAGATCAAATTCACGGATTGAAATTTTCTTTTAATAGACAAATTTAGTCAATTTACATTTCTTGATATGACAAACACTTTTGGTCATAGTTATAATGTTTATAATTTTTTTCAATATTAAAAAAGTGTTTACAACTTTAAAAATAGATTTTTGTGGATAGCTTCAAAATAAATTTTCACTCTATGAACTATTTCTTTTTGAGTGTGCAAAGGTACATTTGAAAGGTTCTGTTGTATGCATGTGAAATAAATTTATATTCATTGTTTCCTTCCCCATCTCCATCATCTTCCTTCCTTCCAGGTCCCACACAGTTGAATTCTTGTATTTCACAGTATTCACACATGGTAGCCATAGTGTTCATATTTATATCTTTAAATATACTTACCACTTGATTTCTCAACTTTACATTTCTTTTTATGAAATCAGCATCATCACAATACTTTTCACCTTTACTCCTCCTTCTCTCTCAACTATTGTTATAATTAACATATTGCTAGGTTTGGGAATTCCCTGACAGTCCAGTAGTTAGGACTCTGCACTCTCACTCCTGGGGGCACAGTTTCAGTCCCTGGTGGGGGGACTAAGATTCCACAAGCCATTTGGCCAAAAACATATTGCTAGGTTTATAATATTTTCATTCCACTTTATAATAAAAGGCATTCACATTTTTAAAAGTCCCAAGACTAGAATAAAATAAAATGGCTTTTATATTCTCTATGAGTTCCTTTGGTGAAGTTGTCTCTATTCATCTCTTGGTTGACTCAAGTTCATTTTCTAGTAGATTTTTCAAAAAAGGAGTATGGAAAATATATTATATTTATAATATATGCATAAAAAATGTTAATCTTTCTGCCTGGATGCCTTACTTTCACCTTGAATTTCAATAACATCACTAAGGCATGTCTTATTTTTGTTGTTGTTAACTTTTCTGAGAGAAGGTGTGATCTTTCACTATGCAGATTTTTTAATACTAGTAGATTGATTATATCTTTTAAAAAATAATTTAAAACTATGTTTTGAAAGTAGGTTATAAAGCAGTGTGTAGAATGTGATCTTATTTAACAGAAAACCATTTTTACAAAAGATTTGAAAAGATTAAAAATAATTTAACTATGATTGTCTCTGGGTGACAGCGATATTGTGTTTTTATTTCCTTATTATTTCTTCACGGATTCCTTAATTTTCTATAATAAACCTATATATCTTTTTACAGTAATAAAAGGCATGAAGGGGACTACCCTCGTGATCCAGTGGCTAAGACTCTGCTCTCCCAATGCAGAAGGCCAGGATTTGATCCCTGGTCAGGTAACTAGATCCACAGGCCACAGTGAAGATCCCATATTGCTGCAACTAAGACCTGCAGCAGCCCAATAAATAATCAGTTTTCTTTAAAAAAGGCATGAAGGGAAATCTTCTCCAGGGCTTTTGGGAAGGCTTTCCTAGCCATCGCCAGTGATGTCACGTGGGCAGCAAGTGTTCCTGACATAAAATGATGAGAAGGGCACTTCACCTCTATGGCATTCTTTCTAAAAACCCATGAAAGTGAAAGTGAAAGTCTCTCAGTCCTGTCCGACTCTCTGTGATCCCATGGACTGTACAGTCTACAGAATTCTCCAGGCCAGAACACTGGAGTGGGTAGCCCTTCCCTTCTCCAGGGCATCTTCCAGACTCAGGAATCGAACTGGGATCTCCTGCATTGCAGGCGGATTCTTTACCATGTGAGCTACCAGGGAACCCCAAACCCGATAACCCCAGTCAAATTATAAGAAAAACTTTAGACCAGCTCAACTGGAGGAATCATTCTACTAAACACCTAATTGGCATTCTTTAAAACTGTCAAAATCATGAAAAATAAGAAAGACTGGAAAAGGGCCACAGACCAGAGGTGACTGTGGAGACAGGGCAGAGAAAAGCGATGTAATGACTGCATTGTATCCTGGAATAGAAAAAGGACATTAAAGGGAAAACTGGCAAAATTACAGTGAAGTCTGGAGTTCAGGTCATAGCAACGTCCCGATACTCTGTTGGCTGCAATGTATGGTAGCACACAGGGAAACTGAAGCCGAGTGAGGGGGTGTACGGGAGCGCTACAGTTGTGACTTCCCTGTAAATTAAAAATTAGTCCAAAGTAAAATGGTTATTTTAGGACTTCCCTGGTGGCCCAGTGGTTAAGGATCTGCCTGCCAATGCAGGGGACCTAGTTTCAATCCCTGGGCTAGGAAGATTCCACATGCTATGAGGCAACCAAGCCCTGCACACCCCAACTACTGAGTCCACGCTCTAGAGCCCTCAAGCCACAGCCAGAGAAGCCCGCACGCAGCAACAGAGACCTCAGTTCAGTTCAGTTCATTCAGCTGCTCAGTGGTGTCTGACCCTTTGCGTCCCCACGGACTGCAGCACGCCAGGCCTCCCTATCCATCACCAGCTCCCCGGAGCTCACTCAAACTCATGTCCGTTGAGTTGGTGATGCCATCCAGCCATCTCGTCCTCTGTCATCCCCTTCTCCTCCCACCTTCAATTGTTCCCAGCATCAGAGTCTTTTCCAGTGAGTCAGCTCTTCGCATCAGGTGGCCAAAGTATTGGAGTTTCAGCTTCCGTATCAGTCCTTCCAATGAATATTCAGGACTGATTTCTTTTAGGATGGACTGGTTGGATCTCCTTGTTGTCCAAGGGACTCTCAAGAGTCTTCTCTAGCACCACAGTTCAAAAGCATCAAGTATTTGTCGCTGAGTTAATGCAGCCAAAATAAATAGGTAAATAAAAAGAATTTTTTTTAAAGAAAAAGAAAGACATCCAGGGACAGAGGTTCTTTCACTGGGTGTTTTTGGATCTGGTGGTTTGCCTGGATTTGATATAGCCATACAACTATAGGGCAGATTAACCTGAGAACAAAGTTGGCATCAAAGGTGACAGACGGAAGACAGTGAGGCCTGGGTCTTTGATGGTGCCAGTGAGCTGCTATATAAGTTAAGCACTCCTGGAGCTGCCTGACATCTAGACTGATTGTATGAGGTAATAACTGTTTTGTTTGAAATTTGTTTTTCCTCCTGTGGGCTGTGGTTGAAATTGTTGTAGTTGGGAAGGACAGCTGAGTAAACAAACTGGTACAGTGAAGTGTTTCAGGAGCAGAGGTCAGAGTCTCCAGGAGGTGAAGGAAGGGCTGGCAAGTTCTGCCTGCAAACAGCATCCAAACAGTTTCGCAGGGTAAGTTACTATTTGACCTGGTCTTGAAAGGTGACAGGTGTTTACTAAGTAATGAGGTGACGGGCTGGTGCGCAGGGATCTGGGAGGGGCGGTTAATGTTCCTAGAGGCTCACAGGGAGGCTGAGGGGGTAGAAGGGCCACGTCAGAGATGGGCCCCTGCAAGGGGACCAACATGATCAGATGGCCTTGTAATGCGCTCATCTTGGCTGCTCTGCTAAAGCTTGGATGGGAGACCAGATTTAACAGTGGAGACACTTTGAACCCATGCATATATCCTGCTCCTCACATTTCCTTCAAAATTTAGCCTCCATTGATGATTCTTGTCTGATCCATTTTGCTATGGTAGTTGTGAAACATTGATCTCATCTCCAGAACTCCATCTGGTTGACTCTCAGCATTCATTCTGTTGGGTTGATCAAAAAGGTCATTCAGGTTTTTCCATAAGATATGGAAAAACTTGCTCAAACTTTTTGGCAACCCAATACTTTTTTTCTCTCTCTCCCTCCCTTTTTCATTAATATGAAGTCATTGATTCCTGATTTTTCTAATGGGTTATTATTTATAAATGTTCTTAATCATTTTGGTACCTAATATTCCATACAACAATCTGTAGAAAATTCTTAAAGAGATGGGAATACCAGACCACCCTACTGCCTCCTGAGAAACCTGTATGCAGGTCAAGAAGCAAGTTAGAACTTTGGACTGGTTCAAAATTGCAAAAGGAGTATGCCAAGGTAGTATATTGTCACCCTATTTATTGAACTTATATGCAGAGCACATCAAGTAAAATGCCAAGCTGGGTGAATCTTGAGCTGGAATCAAGATTGCTGGGAGAAATATTAACAACCTCAGATATGCAGATGACACCACTCTAATGGCAGAAAGTGAAGAGGAACTAAAGAGCCTCTTGATGAGGGTGAAAGAGGAGAGTGAAAAAGCTGGCTTAAAACTCAGCATTCTAAAAACCTAAGATCATGGCATCTGGTCCCATCACTTCATGGCAAATAGATGGGGAAAAAAGTGGAAACAGTGACAGACTTTCTTTTCTTGGGCTCCAAAATCACTGCAGACAGTGAATGCAGCCATTAAATTAAGACTCTTGTTCCTTGGAAGAAAAGCTATGACAAACCTAGGCAGCATATTAAAAAACAAAGATATCATTTTGCCAACAAAGGTCCTTATAGTCAAAGCTATGTATGGAGAGTTGGACCGTAAATAAGTTTAAGTGCCAAAGAATTGATGTTTTCAAATTGTAGGGCTGGAGGACTCTTGAGAGTCCCTTGGACTGCAAGGAGATCCAGCTAGTCAATCCTAAAGGAAATCAGTCCTGGATATTCATTGGAAGGACTGATGCTGAAGTTGAAGCTCCAATACTTTAGCCACCTGATGTGAAGAGCTGACTCATTGGAAAAAACTGTGATGTTGGGAAAGATTGGAGGCAAAAGGAGAAGAGGGCAGCAGAGGATGAGATGGTTAGATAGCATCACTGATACAGTGGCCATGAATTTGAGCAAACTCTGGGAGATGGTGAAGGACAGGGAAGCCTGGCATGCTGCAGTCCATGGGATTGCAGAGTTGGACACGACTGAGTGACTGAACACCACTACCACCACTTAACATCCCAGATTTGGCTGGTGGCAGCCTCTTCAAGCTTCCTCCTTTCTCTTGTGAAATGCTTCCTAATATTACTAATTTTTAAAGTGCTTTCTTACATCTTGCATAACAAAATGTTCCAGGCTGCTGGAATCAGCCATTTCTCTAAAGAACCCTGATTCCTTTAAGTGCGAAATGGTATGGAAGAACAAATCTCAGTGCAGAATATGCTTATTGCTAATGAGGTGTGTTTGGTTTTAGACCATTCTTCCTAGCAGACACAGCTGAATATATATACATATGAATATACATACCCATACATAGTTTAGAAATCATGAAGGCACACTGATATCTCCAATTCCAATCCATTTCCACAAGGTTTGTTTTTTTTTAAAATCTGTTTCCTTCCATTAAATATTTGTATGTTTCTTCTTCCAGAGTAAACACTCTGGCTCTTAAAGCATCAACACATTTATTGATTTGTCCAATCACATAATGTATCAAAAATAGTTTCAGAACCATTTTGCCAATACGAGTACATAGACAAACCTGCAAAAAGCGTTTTCACAATTCCTTTGTAGTTTTCTCCCTACCCCCAGCCCACCAACACTTAGCTTTAACCACTTCTTTCTAACAAGATTGTTTGCCATGGGACCTCCCTGGTGGCTAAGTAGTAAGGAATCTGCCTGCCAATGCAGGAGAAAAGAATTGGATCCCTGATCTGGGAAGTTCCCACAGGCTGCAGAGCAACTAAGCCCGGGAGCCATAACTACCAAAGCCCGCTAGAGCCTGAGCTCCACAAAAGAAGCCAGCACCATGAGAAGACCACGTGCTGCAGCTAGAGAGCAGGCCCCGCTCTCTGCAGCTGGAGAAACGCCTGCAGAGCAGCGAAGACCTAGCACAGTCAAACAAATAAAATTTTTAAAAATTACTTAAAAAAAAAAAAGATTGTTTGCTGGAAGCGGGAAGGGCACTTGAGGAAAGGGAGGAGGTGTGAAATAGCCATGGAGGCGGAAGGGAAAGAGCTCTTCAGTTTCAGAAGCAGAGAATACATTTCTGGGGCTGGAGGAGACACAGGAGCAGGGGCCCCGGCGCACTTGATTCGGTTTTCCTGCAGCCATTTTGGCAGCCTAGGTGTAGGAGTAGGAAGACAGATGGTCGGTGGGGGCGGGGGGGGGTGCGCTGGAAGGAGCCAAAGCTGGGGAACTACCAGGTGGATGTGCAGAAGGATGGAGGGTGAGGAGTCTGGCGCGCTGGCAAGAGAGTTGTTGACGCAATGCACCCTGGGCTCTGGGCTGCATGGGGGAGGAAGAGAAGCAGAGAGAGAGAGAGAGAGAGAGAGGCAGGAAGGGGAGTGGCTGGAGTTTGAGCTCAGCTGAGAAGCTGTTTACTGACTTCTGGTCACTGAATCCGATGGCTCAGGGGACTTGTGGGAGAGACGGCTTGTGCCAGACTTGGTGGGGACAGGATGGGAGGGGATCTACTTAGAGCAACCGAAGTGTCTTTGTTTCCCCAAGGACCAGAGGCCGTGAGGGAGGGTCTAGCTGGCCCAGGCCAAAGAGGGATGTTGTTTCAGGCACCTTGTTGCAATCCCTGATCAACAGCTGGGAGAAGTATTCAAACCTTCATGATTTTGTAAAAAATGAAGGGACCTTAGGGATCATTTCACTTGGATCATCACTTCACTTTTCAGGTCAGAGAATGAAGGTCCAGAGCTGTTGTTAAGCAACTGCACTCCCTCAGCCCCGAGCCTGGGTGGGACTCAAACCCACATATCTGACGTTTCAGTCAGTGGCTCTCTCTAACCCGTGACAGTGTTCTCGAGCTGCAGCAGAATGTCTTACTGGGGGGCTCGTTTGGGTTCACTGGTCTGTTCCACCTGGGCTTGGAGCACAGGAATGGAGTCTGACACATCACTGCCCCCTCTGTGGTTCCTTAGTCACTGCTCACTGCATTCTTTCTGATCACAGTCTGGGGGAAGAGACTATGTCATAGAGTGGGAGTGCCAACAGGAAGCTGGAATTTTCATGGAGCATTGTTTCTTTCTATATTCTGAAGGGTCTTCCTTCTTTTGACCCTTCCTAGGCAAGAATTACGCTGGACACGGGGCACACACTTTGTCCCTAGGGCTTTGTCTATAAACATACTCATTAAATACTGCCTTTCTGATGTAACTTCACAAGAAAGTTTGTTTCTCAGCGACCACATGACTCAGCTACACAGAGTCGAGCTGAGACACACTTAAAGGGGAAAATAAACTCCAAGCTTCTTTTCAGCCAATCAGGTGGCATCAAAGTGAGGAAAAGGGGTAGAACTGTCAGACCTCGGGAGGCATTCAGAGATGAGCTCATCTTCTCTGGGAAGAGTCCGCTAGGAATGGACAGAGGTGTCTGTAGTTCAACTAAGCCGAGCCAGGCCACACAGATTTATCTTTGTTTACAAAGGACAGGGTAGGCTTTGCAGCTTCAAAGGCATCCTGTGCAGAGGACCAAGTCTCTGTGCCCTGGGAACATCGCTGCTACTCCAGGCAATTAAGACAGAGCTAGTCTGAAAGCAGCCTGGAAAACCAGAAGGTAGCAGCTCTATTTACGCAAAGCAGAGCCCTTTGTGTGACGTTTTTGTCAACAGCTGGGAGTCAGTCTGGTGACAGGAGGGACTTCCTTGGTGCTCCAGGGCTTGAGGCTCTGTGCTTCCACTGCAAGTGGCATAGGTTCAATCCCTGGTTGGGGAACTAAGATTCCACATGCTGCACGGCCGAAAAATAAAAAACTTGGTGACGACATCGTTAAACCAGGGAGCAAGGGTAGTTTCAGAGTGGCTGGGTGCCAGATTTCTCAAATTCTTGCACTTTATTTGGGCCACACCACACAGCTTGCAGGATCACAACTCCCCTATGAGGAATCGCACTTGGACCCCAGCAGTGAAAACTCCCAGTCCTAACCACTGAGCCACTAGGGAATTCCCCAATCCTTGTACTTTAAAAATGACAAATGGAAAAAACACCTAGAATTCTTGCTTTCAAGGAAACTCTTATGTCTATACAGAGTTGCAATGTTTAATGGTCCATCAAGAAACTTCTAAAGAGTAGAATAATGGTTACCGTGATCACCTTACCTCATGAGACTTCTACCAATGTTGTCACATCTCAAAAACAGAAAAGGGGTATGCTGCCATCAGATGGTAACAGGAGTCAGTTGTGACCACGTGGTCCAAAAAGTGACTCTCCTAAAGAAAACCTGTTCACCTGAAATCCATTTGAAATCTTAAAAAAAAACCCTACTTGTTACCGACTATGCATTCAGTTTATAAAGAAAAAGTATACTCAAAAAGCATGAAATAACTAAAAAGAAAACCAAGTATAAAGCACATTATTATTTCCCCCCATATCCTTCAGCTTTGTTCACAACTGTCCAGTGTAGGCTTTTTTTTCCTCCTTTTTTTTTAAATTGGAGGATCACTCCTTTATGTTCAGTAAAGTCGATCCTGTTTTCTGACCCAACTGAAATACTATGTTTTGACTTTCCTCTCATTTCATTCTCAAGGTTCACTCTTAGAGATCAAGACGCTTTGTGCTGTTTCCCCTGCACCCGGAGACTTATATCCACAGAATTAATTACCTGTTTGTCATTTCACAGCTTTTTCCCAGGGTCATCTCTCCCAGCTGCCTATCAAAAGCAGAAGGAGAAATGACAGGCACGGTGGCTTAGCTGCTGCAGCGTGGACATTCCCTGTGGGGCACTTTTTCTTAATCTAAGCAGGAAGACTGGCCCCTCTTTTCTAAAGAAAACAAGTAGCTACTCCTTTCTGGAGCTGACTGCAGGCTGGGCAGGGCCCAGCACTGAACTGCCTTGGCCTTTTGACAATTATTGGATGTGGAGGCTGTGCCTGGATGACATGGGATTCTCTCCTTTTTGCTCCTTTGGTATCTTAGCAGCCAAACCACAGCTCTCAGGAAGCTTTCACTCTCAAAAAACACTTTTAAAAATCTGATCATGTATTCTGATTTTTATTCCAAAAATATTATATGGGGGTGCTTTTTAAAAATTCAGTCAGTTCAGTTCAGTCACTCAGTCATGTCCGACTCTTTGTGACTCCATGGACTGCAGCCTGCCAGCATGCCCCACAGCAGATGTCTATGCTGCAGATAGACAGGCCTCCCTGTCCATCACCAACACCCAGAGCTTGCCCAGACTCATGTGCATCGAGTTGGCGTGCCATCCAACCATCTCATCCTCCGCCGTCCCCTTCTCCTCCTGCCTTCAATCTTTCCCAGCATCAGGGTCTTTTCCAATGAGTCAGTTCTGTGCATCAGGTGGCCAAACTATTGGAGCTTCAGCTTCAGCATCAGTCCTTCCAATGAATATTCAGGACTGATCTCCTTAGAATGGACTGGTTGGATCTCCTTGCAGTCCAAGGGACTCTCGGAGTCTTCTCCAACACCACAATTCAAAAGCATCAATTCTTCAGTGCTCAACTTTCTTTATAGCCCAACTCTCATATCCATACATGACTAATGGAAAAACCATAGCCTTGACTAGACAGACATTTGTTATCAAAGTAGTAGCTCTGCTTTTTAATATGCTGTCTAGGTTGGGTCATAGCTTTTCTTCCAAGGAGTAAGCATCTTTTAATTTCATGGCTGCAGTTACCATCTGCAGTGATTTTAGAGCCCCCCAAAATAAAGTCTCTCACTGTTTTCACTGTCTCCCCATCTATTTGCCATGAAGTGATGGGATTGGATGCCATGACCTTAGTTTTCTGAATGTTGAGTTTTAAGCCAACTTTTTTACTCTCCTCTTTCACTTTCATCAAGAGGCTCTTTACTTCTTCTTCACTTTCTGCCATAAGGATGGTATCATCTGCGTATTTGAGGTTATTGATATTTCTCCTGGCAATCTGATTCCAGCTTGTGCTTCATCCAGCCTGGTATTTCTCATGATGTACTCTGCATAGAAATTAAATAAACAGGGTGACAATATACAGCCTTGACATATTTCTTCCCCAATTTGGAACCAGTCTGTTGTTCCATGTCCAGTTCTAACTGCTGCTTCTTGACTTGCATACAGATTTCTTAGGAGGCAGGTAAGGTGGTCTGGTATTCCCATCTCTTGAAGAATTTTCCAGTTTATTGTGATCCACACAGTCAAAGGCTTTGCTGTAGTCAATAAAGCAGAAGTAGATGTTTTTCTGGAACTCTCTTTTTTGATGATCCAACGGATGTTGGCAAATTTGATTCTGGTTCCTCTGTCTTTTCTAAATCTAGCTTGAACATCTGGAAGTTTATGGTTCACGTACTGTTGAAGCCTGGGCTTGGAGAATTTTGAGCATTACTTTGCTAGCGTGTGAGATGTGCAACTGTGCAGTAGTTTGAACATTCTTTGGTGTTGACTTTACGATTGGAATGAAAACTGACCTATTCCAGTCCTGTGGCCACTGCTGAGTTTTCCAGATTTGCTGGCATATTGAGTGCAGCACTTTCACAGCATCATCTTTTAGGATTTGAAATAGCTCAGCTGTAATTCCATCCACCTCCACGAGCTTTGTTTGTAGTGATGCTTCCTAAGTCCCACTTGACTTTGCATTCCAGGATGTCTGACTCTAGGTGAGTGATCACACCATCGTGGTTATCTGGGTCATTAAGATCTTTTTTGTATAGTTCTTCTGTGTATTCTTGCCACGTCTTCTTAATATCTTCTACTTCTGTTAGGTCCATACCATTTGTGCCCTTTATTGAGCCCATCTTTGCATGAAATATTTCCTTGGTATCTCTAATTTTCTTGAAGAGATCTCTAGTCTTTCCCATTCTCTTATTTTCCTCCATTTCTTTGCACTGATCACTGAGGACAGCTTTCTTATCTTTCCTTGCTATTCTTTGGAACTCTGCATTCAAATGGGTATATCTTCCCTTTTCTCCTTTGTCTTTCACTTCTCTTCTTTTCTCAGCTACTTGTAAGGCTTCCTCCGACAACCATTTTGCCTTTTTGCATTTCTTTTTCTTGGGGATGGTCTTGATCCCTGTCTCCTGTACAATGTTATGAACCTCTGTCCATAGTTCTTCAGGCACTCTATCAGACCTAATCCCTTGAATCTGTCACTTCCACAGTATAATTGTAAGAGATCTGACTTAGGTCATACTTGGAATGGTCTAGTGGCTTTCCCTACTTTCTTCAATTTAAGTCTGAATTTGGCAATAAGGAGTTCATGATCTGAGCCACAGTCAGCTCCCAGTCTTGTTTTTGCTGACTGTATAGAGATTTCTATCTTTGGCTGCAAAGAACAGAATCAATCTGATTTTGGTATTGACCACCTGGTGATGTCCATGTGTAGAGTCATCTAGAAAATTAGTTTTCTCCAAAATTATTTGGAACAAAAACAAATATTTCTGAACAACTTTCAAACAAGGTTTGCCCTGAGCAGTTTGTTTTGGGACTTGTCCTTTAACAATATCCTTTTAGGAACAAAAAGTGGGGTTTTTGGTGGGGTGATTTCTAGATAGAATGTTGACTAGTTGACTAAAGTTTCTGGGGATAAGGTGTGGACTAGAAGAAGGCCATTTGCAAACTCCTATGTAAAAAGCAAGGGCAGATATTCCCCCTAAAAACACACACACAGTGTGTGTGAGGGGTTTCGGGGAGGTGGGCAGTATATGGGAACTCTCCGTACTAAAAATTTTCAATTTCTCTGTAAACCTAGAACGGTTCTCAAAATAAAGTCACCTGGCCTTCCCTGGTGGTCCAGTGGTCAAGAATCCACCTGCCAATGCAGGGGACGTGGGCTCGGTCCCTGGTCTGGGAAGTCTCCACGTGCCTTGGGACAACTACACTCGAGTGCCACAACTGCTGAGCCCGCGCCCCCCAGAGCCCATGCTCCGCAGCAAGAGGAGCCCCCGCGGCGAGAGGCCCACGTGCCCCCACGGGAGAGCAGCCTCGGCTCTCTGCAACTGCGGACAGCCCTCACGCGGCAAGCCCAGCACTGCCAACAATACACAGACAGATACGCGACCTAAGAGTAAGCTGATTAAGAAAAGGGACACTGACACTGGGATTCTAACAGAATATGCTGCCGTGTGGTTTTAATCTCTAGTCATCCAGGTAGTGGTGGTGGCTGAAAGGATTTAAAAGTGATAACACAAGACATACTAGGGAACTTTCAACCCAACATAAAAGGAAACAGGTAAAGTCAAAACAGGATGCCTGTCATGAACTGGAGTGACCCTTCTTAACACGACTCCAGCACTTTGGCATGACAGGCCGAAGTCGGCAGATGGGGCCTGGTGCCGCCAAGGACAGAGAATCCAAAGTATCTATTCACACGAGATTACGCAGTTAACCAATCAAAGGGAATAACTTGTGGGAGAGAAAGAATTTTAATCAATGGGTTAAAAATCTTACACAACCATGCTGAGCATAATATATGCAACACTGACTTCCAGGTAATAACATGAGTCTTCTCCTCTGTGTGGGAACACCTCACCCTGAACAAACCTGATATACTGCAGCCTGACTCATCATTCGTCACTAGGAAGCTCTGGCACAGGACTTTTTATTTAACATAGCAAACTCCCAGAGTACGTTTAAAATACCCTGCTCTTTTAAAGCTTCTTTGCACATAATTTTAGAGAGAATATATAAACTGAGGTATATCTGTGTTGTCGTTTCATGAGCACACACTTCAATTTCTGATCATGGAAGCTTTTGGATACATCACAATAAATTTCATTTCATGAAAAAATAATTTAAGTCAGGAGGTATGCGTCCTGAGATCCTGCACGCAGTGTAAGCTCCTGGGGTGAGGGTGGTGCGTGATGGACGCACAGCACAGAATACAACATGTGGATGGAGCTCCCGAGCATACAAGTCCCTTCGTCACAAAACGTGCCTCGCCCAAAACACAGCAAGGAAGTGCCTGTGTGGCGTGGTCCAGGCACTCTACGGGTAGGTGTATATGTGCAAGGATGGGTATGCCACGGCGGTCCTGGGGCTTCCCTTTGTGCCAGGATATCTGTTCCTGGACCAGCTTGGCTTCACTGGTGGAGCTGGCTCTTGGCTGGGGTTGGTGCTTCTCTTTGGATCGCAAGATACTGTAAATCCTGGCTTCTCTTTCTGTGCAAACAAGATAGAAGAGTTGAATCACTTTGTGTCGCAATTCCTAAAGCTATAGCTAGGACTAGGGCTGCTGTCACAAGGAGCTAGAGAGAGGCAGTCACATTCCTCCTCAAATAGCAAAGCAGCAGACGCTATTACAGGGCAGGGGTGAATCGAAGAAAAGTCCACAGGCGAGATCTTAATTGCTCCGAGAAGTCAGGGATTGCATTTTATAAGCTGTTTAGAAACATCACACAAAGAAAGAGACCTTGATTTACAAGGTTGGAGACTGCCCAGAGTTTTTAAACTCTTCTCTGACATACCATGGAGGTCAAATACCTACATCTCTGTTACAGAAACATTAAACTAGAAATTTAAAGAAAAATGAAGTAGAAGTAAAGGCTTGGATGGCATTCAGCTACTCTACTGGGTTTAAATGAATCCCAATTTACATGTTACAGCCTAACCAGCTTGTTTCAGCGGTGGGTACAGCTTTAGCCACCTACAGACGTCTTGCAGTGGAAGCCGTGTGAGGAAAGGCGACAGTCATCACTTATCTGTGTGTCAGGACAGAATCCTCTTTGACTTGCCTTGATCTCCACCTCTCTTTTCACTGCTCTGTTTCCGTGAGATCGTGGTGGTTGGAGTATCTACTTTGTTACCCCTCCTAGAGGATTATGGCCTTAAGGGAGGGCTCATGTTATACAGCCCTCAGAGGGCCCCACATGGTCGGATCTGCATAAGATACTGATGGGTAAATGAGAGCATCATTCTCAGAATCCCCAAGCAGCAGACTTGAGAAGATGGCAGGGATCTGATCTTGAGAAAACCATCTAATCTCTACCTAGCGCACGTGTGCATACTAAGTCCCTTCAGTCGTGTCTGGCTCTTTGCGACACTATGGACTTTAAGTGGCCCACCAGGCTCCTCTCTCCATGGGATTCTCCAGGCAAGAATACTGGAGTGGGTTGCCATGGCCTCCTCCAAGGGATCTTCCTGACCCAGGGATCAAACTCTCATCTCTTATGTCTCTTGCGTTGGCAGACAGATTCTTTACCACCAGCGCCATCTGACTACAGTAATCCAGTGGTCCTCAATTTTTGCTCCACCTGGACACATGTGAGCAGCACTTTCCCAGAGACATAGCCAGGGTTATTTGAAACCACGTGTTTTCCTGGTTCCTCTGCCTTTTCTAAATCCAACTTGAACATCTGGAAGTTCATGGTTCACATACTGTTAAGCCTGGTTTGGAGAATTTTGAGCATTACTTTGCTAGTGTGTGAGATGAGTGCAATTGTGCAATAGTTTGAGCATTCTTTGGCATTGCCAGCTGGTTCACCAGCTGTTTCTCTATTTTTCTCTCCTCCTTCTAAGGAAGAATGGGGCTTCCCTGGTGGCTCAGCGGCAAAGAACCCACCAGCCAATATAGGAGATACAGGTTTGGCCCCTGGAGAAGGAAATAGCAACCCACTCCAGTATTCTTGCCTGGGACATCCCATGGACAGAGCAGCCTCGAGGGTTACAGTCCATGGGGTCACAAAAGAGTTGGGTACAACTTAGCGACTAAACAACAAGGAAAGAATACGCAGGTACAAATGAGCAACAGAGATGTTATTACAGGGATAAATATGAATTCATTCAAACTTATTCTTTCAAAAAAGCAGATCATTCACAAACCTCTGTATTGAACGGTCACGTAACTGGATGCGAGACACCCTCACACCTGGTGGTGGCTCCCGATCTGCTGTTAGCGTCTCCTGGGTTGAGAATTGCTGCATTCACTACCACTTCCTACCTGAAGTGTTGCCATGGAGTTACAAAACAATAGCTGCCTAACAAATGCTCACTGAAACAGAATGAAATTCGCCATGGCAAGTGTTCAGCCCCGGCTGAACTTCCCCAGTCCTGAGGTGCCTTGTGGGCTGTGCTCCGGGCTGGTCAGGTGTTTGCAGCCTGAGGAGGCAAACCACCTGAGACGTTTGCCTTAACAGAACAAATCCACAGAGACGACACTGTGTGGACTGTGGATCACCACCCCCCGCATCATGTAATACATTTGAAAAACAAAATCAATTGTGGGCATACACACACACACACACGCACACACATATATATACATACAAATACATATATTAGGTGAAATACCTGTATTCTGTCTTTATTCTTAGTCAGAATCATGGTGGTCATATCTGTTGGGTCCAGGGAGGTGCTTTTGCCTCTTCCGTTTAACTGGGACTAAAATAAAGGAACATATTTCTCATAAACTGTCCACTTGGACAAGTGTGTGCTTGTATAAAACACACAGAGGACTTTTTATTCACGCATGTTGATTCATTATGGTACTCTCACTTCGAAAAGAGAGGCAGAAAAAAAAAAAGAAAAGAAAAGAGAGGCAGAATGCAAATACAGTAATTCAAAGAAAAGAAGGAAACGAATGCTTACTGAATGCCTACTATGTGCTAGGCACTTCACACATGGTTTCACGTAGAATATTCTCAACAACCTCATGGTGTAGATACTACAACCCCAGCCTTTTAGATGCAGGAACGGAGCCCCCGTGGGGCTAAGAAACTCACAGAAGATGACACAGTGGGGCTGGGATTTGAACTGAAGGCAGCCTCCACAGCATGTGCTCCTGCCGCTATCACACTGGACGCAGAGTGGCCCTCGATACTGAATGAAGATGGCAGTGCTCTGCCCGGGCTCTGCGCTGCAGTGCTGGGGGGCTCGTTCTATTGTCCTCACCCATGAGGCAGCACTCCGCGCAAGGAAGGCCTCATGCACGCTGTTTGCTACTGCTGCGCCCACACCTACTTTATACGTAGAAAGAGTCGCGGATTTCATAGTCGCGCCCCAAAGCACAGCACTGTCGCCTGGATCTGTCCCTTCTGTGTCCTGCCACATCCTACTCTGGACGCTAACTTCCTGCTCACTTGTTAAAACCCCCAGCAGATGCTGCCCTCCCGGACGTCAGTAGGTGGCCTGCAAGTACTGGCTGCACAGTAGTCTGTTGAGTGGATGGATGGAGCATCCAGCAGCCTGCTCTTATGATTTGGGTATATAAATCACAATTCACCAAGGTGTGATATCATACTTCAGTGGTGTCCAATCCAAAGCAGTGTCAGTGTCCACCAACGCTAATGTCCGCCTGCTCCCAGCTGCACTGTCAGGGTGACAGGGGGCGAGGGGGAGATGCACTAACTGGAAAACTCAGAGCAACTGCGTGACAAAGACTAAAAATGGAACAGAACAGAGAGCCCCAAACTTAAGAGTTTTCAGGAAAAAGCAAATACTGGAGGTGATGGATGTGTTAATGAACTAAAGGGTGGCAATCATTTCTCAATGTATTTATGTGTGTTGTGTGTGTTGTGTGTTTGTGTGTGTGTGTACAAAATCACATTGTGCACTTTAAATATATTACCAAAAAATTTTTTAATAACTTTTCTATGAGTTAAAAAAAAAAGTCAGGCAAAAACAATACCTTATTCAATCTTGATGTTTCATATTTCATCCCTGAAGAACTGGCATTCTCTGAAATTCTGAAAAAGGCAGGATGCTTTTGCAGAGTAGAAGGAAATCCTGCCCTTTCCTAGAAGGATTGCAAAGAGAACAGTTTTCAGTTGTTCTGTTAATAATTAATCTACTCACAACAGATCCAATTCACCCAAGAGCAAATCTCCCGCCTCTGAAGGCATCTTCATCTTTAGAGAGTAGGGGTGTGGCGTGGGTGTGGCTGAGAGGAAGGAGGAGCCCAAGCGACCCTGGCCTGCACCAGGCCTGAGCTCTCCCCACCCAGCCGCTCTGAACTGGCTCTTGCCACCACTTTCCGTCACTGCCTCCTTCCTCTGCAAATCCAGACTTGGTGGACTCCTGGACTTGCTGTGCTAGAGTCTAGTGGAAGGGCCAAGCTGAAATATGCTCAGGGATATCCAGAGGACCCAGGTCAGTCGTGTCCAACTCTTTGCGACCCCATGGACTGCAGCACACCAGGCCTCCCTGTCCATCACCAACTCCTGGAGCTTACTCAAACTCATGTCCATTGAGTCGGTGATGCCATCCAACCATCTCATCCTCTGTTATCCCCTTTTCCTCCTGTCCTCAATCTTTCCCAGCATCAGGATCTTTTCCAATGAGTCGGTTCTTTGCAACAGGTGGCCAAAGTATTGGGGTTTCAGCTTCGCATCAGTCCTTCCAATGAATTTTCAGGACTGATCTCCTTTAGGATGGACTGGTTGGATCTCCGTGCAGTCCAAGAGACTCTCAAGAGTCTTCTCCAACACCACAGTTCAAAAGCTTTTGCTTTTCGGACCCGGGTAAGAGCTCTGAAACCACATAGAAAATGGCCCCCTGTCCCATTTCCCATTCCCTTTCTGGTTTAGAGTAAACCTCAACTCTCTCTTGCAACCAGTGTGGAACACTCTAACCAGACAGCAGACGTAGGCCTTCTTACTGGGGCATCTTCAGTCAACTTTGACTCTGGCATCAAAGTATTTCTCTGATACTGTTTGTTTCGCTGTTTTCTCGATTTAAGTGGCTTTTTTTTCTTCTTATACGTCGTCTTCTTCTGATTCAACTATTTCAGAAAGCACAGAGAAATTAGCCATTAAGGGTTCCAGAGAGACACCCACCCATAGGGAGCACTCTTTTCACACAATGCTCAAAACACCATTGCTAACCCAGTATGCGGGCCCTCACAATATGTTGTTGGTTTGGAGAACCAAAAGACAGTTCAGTTACCTCATTACTAGGGACCCCTCCCCACTTAACATGCCTAAATCCCCCTATTATAGATATATTGCCAAAGAGGCACCTGTACCAATAAACCAAATATCTGTGATATAAAAGGTGAAAGCACATTACTTAAGGCAATATTGGCAAGTACAGACGATACTGATTAATAGCTGTGTGATCAACTGATACAGTTTGTTTGTTACCACAAGGTAGCTTTAATAATTAAGCAAATGAAGCTTGGTACTAATTTTCCAGTTACCCATGGTGTGGTGAAGCTTATTCTGATGCTGCTGTTAAATCTAGCTGAAGAAATTGTAGGGTCTAGTCTGATATGGCTGGCTCATCTGACATAGCCTTAAACTCACCCAAGGATGAAGATATTTCTTAATGTAACTAGGAATTCAAGTGCAAAGTGAACCACAACAAATATTTTGCTGTCTCCAAAGCTCTTATAATATCTATGTAAAAAAAGTCTGTGAATAGACAGGCCAAAAATATCACTTAATAGCACAGAAATACAGAAAACTACCTAAGACCACGTCAACAAAAACACTTTCCAACACTTTTTAAAATGTGTGGGTCGTTTTTAATAACCCCATCTCTTAACGTGGTTTTCACTTTAAGTTAAACATTTCCCCCTCATGTTTTGTTAATTCTGGAATATATGTGGAGTCCTCACATTTTTCCTCTCTAGGTTTTAAAGAAGAAAGTTGCAAAGGACAAAAAGAAGGACTCCAGGGCAGGGTAACCAGTTAGGATGCTATTACTATATTTTCTGCAGATCTTAGGACAGTTGAAAATTCCTCCAAACTATTCAGTAGTGTCAGGCTTTTTTTTTAGGCTGCTACTTCCTGGGTGTCAGAGTCTGTATACTCTCACCTCATCTGCTCTGTTCAGCAGGTGAACAGGGAGGCCATCTGAGAGGGAGCTGTCAGAACCGCTGGTGCTGTTTCCAGAAGGAAAGGGAAAGGGAAAGATCTGTCGTTAATTTCCAGGATGTGTAACACTGACCAGAATAGTGGCATGGGGTGAGGACACCTGGCCTGCTATTTGCCCACAATGTGTATTTCAATTACTAAGAAATCAAGACAAGCACATCCATTCATTCATTGCGAACACCTCCAGCATGCCAGGCAGTGCACCAGGAACAGGAAACAGAGATGACCCGTGTGGCAAAATACATACTGGCCAGATGGACAAAGCTGCCCTTGGCAGGGATTTTGAGAGGCTGTGGGATTCGTAAGGAGCAGCCAGAGAGAACAGCAGGGGGCTGTGGTTTGTCTGAAAGCAGGGGCTTTTTCCAGTGTGCAATGCCTGTCTGGTCAGTACCAGCTCAGAGCAAGGATATGACTAGCTACTTTTTAAGAATGCGTTGAAAATACAAATAGATACATCTAATAACAAAAGATCGGTAGGTCACAGATTAGGAGCATTACTTTTAACACCCCAAATCCCCCTTGGAAAGCTTCGGATGAACGTCTAGGCTGATCTGAAGTCCCCCCGCAAACCGTCGTCTCTCCCTTTCTTCACAGGCTGGGATGAATGAGGACTCAGATAATGCATCCTCTCTCCCTTCATCACGGCCTCGGTTTCTGAGCCGCGTTCCATTTTCCCCTTCCTGGGGTGTGGTTGGCGAGAACCGAAAGCTGTGCCTGTGACACGTCCTCCGTATATGAAAAACGTCTCAGGCACAAACCTCAGATCTCCTGGGAAAGGACAGCACCTCCAGCCGCTCTTTCGCTAGGCCCTTTCACTCGTGCTCCTCTCCCTCCCACCAGTGCACAATGAGAAGGCCTGCAGCAAAGCAGCGGGAAGGAAGCTCCCGCTTCTCATAATTCCCAGCTCCCTGTTCCCACAAGGCTTTTCCTATCTGAGCAGCAGCCTTTGAGGCTGCCAGATAATAGCCTCTGAAGTCCCTTTTGGAGATAACACAAAACATTAACAAAGGGAATAGAAGCGTGAGATGCGGCACGCCCCAGAGATGTCTAAAACCATGTATGTGCACGCTGAGACACAGCTCACACTGGGCCTGCACACACGCAGCCCGCTGTTCTGTGTGATGTCATGAATGGACAGAGCCCCATGGAGGCTGGTGCTGAGGCTGACAGACTGGATTCAATAACTCCTGCTGAGCCTGTCGGGATGCAGTCAGGATGCTTTTGAGTGAGTCTCCACTGGGCCTGATGTGCAGGAGTTGATATGCAGGAGGCGTTTTGTTTTTGAGACTGCAAGTGAAGAGGCCTTGGTGCAGTGGTTCTTGTGAGTTTGGCAGAGGCTTCTGGGAGAGTGGAAGAGGTGACATGGCGACTGGGATGCCCTCCCTGGCCTGATGGTCTGGTTGTTAAGGTTCCTAGAGAGACTTTTGGGAGACTGAGTCGGCAGAACTATTTTGGGGCCACAAATCAGGGCTCTCTAACCCTTTCCAGAGCTGAGAGGAAAGGCTAACAAGGACCAGGCACTTAATACCTAGTTGTTGAAAGAACAATGTGTATCCAAGTGTGCCATGATTTTATTCAATACTTTGCATCCAAGGTTCAAAACCAACACCACAGAGGAAGCAAGACAATAATTAAAAAAAATAGAACCTCTCTGCTTTTACTTTGAAATGAAGTTTGCTACCTGGATTCAACGTCAGACAAGAGATATCACTCCAGCTTCTTTCTAAATCCATATCTTGTCCAAGTTCCTTGAATTTCTTATGGATTTCCTGTTGTAAGAGCTCTTTAAGCTCTGCCAGACACTGCATGAACTATGAAATTGGAAAAAAAAAGCTATTCTTGATTATTCATTTATTTATTCATATACTAAATATGCTGAAGGGCACTTTGTTTATTGCTGGGAACATAAGGATGAGTAAACTGTAACCTCTGCTACTAAAGGCATGTTAACAATAAGTTACATGAGCTGTGGGAACAGGCAAAGCGTTTCTAGGGAAGAAAGTCAATGAATGCTGCTTTAGCCATTCCCTTGGTTACAGCTAATAATAAGCTTCTTGGACAATGCAAAGGTTGAATTTGCTTCAAAGTTTTGAGTAGCAAAGAAGGAAAAGTTAGAATGGGATGGTTCAGATTTTGGCCTCTGGCAAATCTGATTTAAGAGGCCCTATGCTGAGGTCAAATTCTCCTTTAAGTACATTTTTTATGGTACAGCTGCATCCAGAGTGGTGCATGTCACGTGTTCCCAGGGTGGACATTTCAGAGGGGGCATGAGAGATGAGTCAGGGACCATGAATTCAGGCTCTCTTTTAAGAAGGTGAACAGTAAAGGGAAATAGAAATAAGCTCCCGAAAAAACAAGGCCAAAGGAAGCCTCTTTTTGTGATTTAGGATGAGGGCAGCTTGAGAACATCTGCAGTTGAAAGGAAGAACAAAAACAGAAACAGGCCCAGAAAAGAGAAGAGGTAATTGATAAGGCAAGACCTCAGGGAGACCACGGGGGAGGCTGGCAAGTGCACTGAGGGCAGAAAGGGTTTTGGAGAAGAGAAAGGACGCCTGGTTTTCTGAGGCAGGAGGGAGGGGAGCGAGCACTGGAGCTGCCACAGGGAGGCCCAGGAGTGAGGGAGAGGTGGCTGAACGGAAGGGGCGCCACAGCCCCCACTCCCGGGGAATGACAAGGGCTTACCGTCGGCCGGGAGTGTGCAGACTAAGGTTTCCTTACTGTCTTGATTATAAAAACTTCAGAAAAATGTGAGGAGGAAAATAAAGATCACCCGTCACCCCAATGGGCTGGCTTTGGACTCGTGTAACAATGATCCCAGTGACGTCACCGTCTGTCTTGAAAGCCCATTTTTACCTTGGTTCGGTCAGGATCACAGAAATCAAGAAGGGTGTCACAGACGTGATAACCCAGGGACTTCAGATCCTCAGTGGTAAAATGAGTGTCTCTTTTACTGCCTGGGGACAGAAAAAAAATCCATAGGACTTCTTACTAAGTCTTCATGAGCAAATGCAAATCTAATTGATGAATAATATCTCATTAAAAACACCACCTCTGATTCCAGAATATTATGCTTCTGGTCAGGGTCTCTCTCAGTCCATTTCAGGAGAATCTTTGACAGTGATCAAGTTTACAGTCACGATGCCTGAATTACTGAGGTTTTACTTTGTGATAAACACTAGGCCAAATGCTTTACACACACTATCTCATTAGGTAGTACCTGTAATTCAAGTACTAATATTACTGCCAGTTGAAGGAAATTCAGAAGGCTTCCCATGTGGCTCAGTGGTGAAGAACCTGCCTCCCAATGCAGAGCCGCAGGAGACGTGGCCTTGATCCCTGAGTCCGGAAGATCCCCTGGAGGAGGAATTGGCAACCCACTCTAGTATTCTTGTCTGGAGAATCCCATGGACAAAGGAGCCTGGCGGGCTACAGACCATGCCATCGCAAAGAGTCAGGCACGCCGTGAGTGACTGAGCACGCACGCAAAGGAAACCCAAACTCAGACCTGCTGCATTTCCAGGCCCTGAGCAACCACTGTGCTGTTCTGCCCCATCGGTAAGATATTTCACACTCATATTTTGGGTTCTCAAATTTAGCATTAAAGCACAGACAAGAAAATCTTCTAGGTCAATTATCTCCCCAACATTCAAAGGGATTTCACCTTGCCAGTGCTTGGCGTGGCTTCCTCTTGCCATACGGCCCGTGGCCTATGAAAGACAGCTTACCCAGGGTGGACCCGCCAAACTAGACTCCATGGTGTAGCTGTTGAGGATCCCCATCCGCCACATCACCACGCGTCCTGTTCCTTCTTTGCACTTCTGGACTTTAAAGTTACAACTGTGAAAAGAGAACTAAGGAGAAATCCAAACCCTCTGTTAATCATAAACTGGCAAATATAAGATGTCTAAAATTCACTAATATGGTTTTAAAAAAATGGAAGTATCTACTAGTTTCTAACATATGCTCCCTAAAATACCAAGGGGCATCATAGATATTACAGAAGGAAAAATGAGTTCTGCGGTCTTGTTGCCTTTTCATACTGTTCATGGGGTTCTCAAGACAAGAATACTGAAGTGGCTTGCCATTCCCTTCTTCAGTGGACCACATTCTGTCAGACCTCTCCACCATGACCCTCCCCATCTTGGGTTGCAAAAAAGCAAAATGGCTATCTGGGGAGGCCTTACAAATAGCTTTGAAAAGAAGAGAGGTGAAAAGCAAAGGAGAAAAGGAAAGATATAAGCATCTGAATGCAGAGTTCCAAAGAATAGCAAGAAGAGATAAGAAAGCCTTCTTCAGCGATCAATGCAAAGAAATAGAGGAAAAGAACAGAAGGGGAAAGGCTAGAGATCTCTTCAAGAAAATTAGAGATACCAAGGGAACATTTCATGCAAAGATGGGCTCGATAAAGGACAGAAACGGTCTGAACCTAACAGAAGCAGAAGATATTAAGAAGAGGTGGCAAGAATACACGGAAGAACTGTACAAAAAAGATCTTCACAACCCAGATAATCATGATGATGTGATGACTAACTTAGAGCCAGACATCTTGGAATGTGAAGTCAAGTGGGCCTTAGAAAGCATCACTATGAACAAAGCTAGTGGAAGTGATGGAATTCCAGTTGAGCTGTTTCAAATCCTGAAAGATGATGCTGTGAAAGTGCTGCACTCAATATGCCAGCAAATCTGGAAAACTCAGCAGTGGCCACAGGACTGGAAAAGGTCAGTTTTCATTCCAATCCCAAAGAAAGGCAATGCCAAAGAATGCTCAAACTACCGCACAATTGCACTCATCTCACATGCTAGTAAAGTAATGCTCAAAATTCTCCAAGCCAGACTTCAGCAATA
>SJXQ01005869.1:6632-37753 GCA_006408695.1 Aepyceros melampus | reverse complement strand
CTCAGCAGTGGCCACAGGACTGGAAAAGGTCAGTTTTCATTCCAATTCCAAAGAAAGGCAATGCCAAAGAATGCTCAAACTACCACACAATTGCACTCATTTCACATGCTAGTAAAGTAATGCTCAAAATTCTCCAAGCCAGACTTCGCAATACGTGAACTATGAACTCCCTGATGTTCAAGCTGGTTTTAGAAAAGGCAGAGGTGGAGAAGGAAATGGCAACCCACTCCAGTATTCTTGCCTGGGAAATCCCATGGACACTGGAGCCCAGCAGTCTACAGTCCATGGGGTTGCAAAGAGTCGGACATGACTGAAGCAGCTAAACAAACCAAACAATATTTGGTTCAGCTGAGAGGTGATCTGATTTTTTTTTCAGTATTCAAAATCAATTTTTGACCCATTCTAAATTCATCATAATTTTTTTTGCTTTTCTTGCTACTTGTAATAGGGTATTTTTGTGTCCCTTGGCTTGTTATTTAATCAATAGCCAGTAAATCATTGATTCAAGTAGTAGTATTGTCAGTACACATTCATAGATTTAGCAGACTTAATTTTCCCATACACAAATAACATGCAACAGACTTTAGAATAACATTGCAGCATTTATAATACTTTACTACGTTTTTGTTTTGTTTTTGGTTTTTGACCATGCTGTGCAGCTTGTGGGACCTTAATTCTCTGACCAGCAATCAAATTCAAGCTCCCTGACATAGAAGTATGCAGTCCTAATCACTGGATTGCCAGGGAAGTCCCTAGAATATTATATATTTAAACAATTCAGGTAGTTTTATTCTGTTCCATATGTGTATATTTTTGACAAAAGTGGGAGACTATATGCTGTTTTGTAAACCATTAAAATTTTTTATTTTTCAAAAAAAAAAAGAAAAGGCAGAGGAACCAGAGATCAAATTGCCAACATCCCCTGGATCATGGAAAAAGCAAGAGAGTTCCAGAAAAACATCTATTTCTGCTTTATTGACTATGCCAAAGCCTTTGACTGTGTGGATCACAATGAACTGTGGAAAATTCTGAGATGAGAATACCAGACCACCTGACCTGCCTCTTGAGAAATCTGTATGCAGGTCAGGAAGCAACAGTTAGAACTGGACATGGAACAACAGACTGGTTCCAAATAGGAAAAGGAGTACGTCAAGGCTGTATATTGTCACCCTGCTTATTTAACTTCTATGCAGAGTACATCATGAGAAATGCTGGACTGGAAGAAACACAAGCTGGAATCAAGATTGCTGGGAGAAATATCAATAACCTCAGATATGCAGATGACACCACCCTTATGGCAGAAAGTGAAGAGGAGCTAAAAAGCCTCTTGTTGAAAGTGAAAGAGGAGAGTGGAAAAGTTGGCTTAAAGCTCAACATTCAGAAAACGAAGATCATGGCATCTGGCCCCATCACTTCATGGGAAATAGATGGGGAAACAGTAGAAACAGTGTCAGACTTTGTTTTTTTGGGCTCCAAAATCACTGCAGATGGTGACTGCAGCCATGAAATTAAAAGGCGCTTACTCCTTGGAAGAAAAGTTATGACCAACCTAGATAGTATATTCAAAAGCAGAGACATTACTTTGCCGACTAAGGTCCGTCTAGTCAAGGCTATGGTTTTTCCTGTGATCATGTATGGATGTGAGAGTTGGACTGTGAAGAAGGCTGAGCGCCAAAGAATTGATGCTTTTGAACTGTGGGTTGGAGAAGACTCTTGAGAGTCCCTTGGACTGCAAGGAGATCCAACCAGTCCATTCTGAAGGAGATCAACCCTGGGATTTCTTTGGAAGGAATGATGCTAAAAGTGAAGCTCCAGTACTTTGGCCACCTCATGCGAAGAGTTGACTCATTGGAAAAGACCCTGATGCTGGGAGGGATTGAGCGCTGGAGGAGAAGGGGACGAGCGAGGATGAGATGGCTGGATGGCATCACGGACTCAATGGACGTGAGTCTGGGTGAATTCTGGGAGTTGGTGATGGACAGGGAGGCCTGGCGTGCTGCGATTCATGGGGTCGAAAAGAGTCAGACACGACTGAGCGACTGAATGGAAGGGAACGGCGGTCTTGTTGCTCGGGCAGACGAAGGTCTAACCCAATTCCGCAGGCCTTCTCTGCGGGGCCTCTCCTTCAGTGTGTTATTGTGGGCTGTGGCTGTCACTAGGAGAGAGAGTGGATTCCGATTTTCGCTGCCTGTGAACTCTTCCTTTCCTTTCCCACCTTCCCCAGGGACATTCCGTAGGACTCGCGTTCCTTCAACACCTGTGTGGGAATGTTGGCTTACTTTAGTATTCAAGGTTCCAGCCAGCCTGAGATTTATTTTCTACCCCTCCCCACCTTGAACCTTTGGATCTAGAACCCTTATCCTCTATCTGTGGTTTGCGTATCTCTCACCCCTATAACCTCTGCCCAGACTCTCCCACCTCCTAACACTAATGTGGTCCTGGCCTGGAGCTCAGTAGCCTCCATCGTATTTCATGATCACCCCCAACTCCTTCCTCATTTGGAATTTGTAAACATATATTGGGTTGGCCAAGGAGTTTGTTCAAGTTTTAGATACTGGGTTCTGGATGTGATATCATTTGAAGAAAGAAAGAGATTCCTGGAAAAAATAGGGAGATTAAAAAAAGAAAAGAAAGAACGCAGGCAGGGGGGAATCAGGGCAGAAGGAAGAAAAGCTTCCTTTTCCTTTTTTAACAAATAAGTCGCAGATAAAAATATTTGTCCTATTTATATTTTTTCCAGCCACACTGCACAGCTTGTGGGACCTTAGTTCCCTGACCAGGGATTGAACCCAGGCTACAGCAGTGAAAGAGCCAAGTCCTAACCACTGGACCCCCAGGGGACTCCTTTGTCCTATACTTTTGTTTGATTTTTTTCAGGACTAATGGTTTTTAAAGGGCCATTTTTATTCCTATTCTATTTATTTTGGCTGCACAAGGAAGCATGCAGGATCCTAGTTCCTTGATCAGGGATCAAACCTTCGCCCCCTGCAGTGGAAGTGTGGGCTTTCAACCACAGGACCACCAGGGAAGTCCCTGTCTTATATCTTTATGTGAGAAAAATCTGCACTGTCATTTAAATACTTCTGTAAACCCAATGTAACTTCTTTCCAATGCCAGATGCACTTTGTGACTCTACTTATGATGTTGAAAACCAACTTTTAAATCAGTGCAGATACAACTGTCACAGAGCTATTACTCAACCAACCAGTAAAGACTCTTGTTTTTATGAGTCCGCTACTGTCTTACAGTTTTTTGTGATCTTGTATTACATAAATGTTTCTGTAGAGGCTCATATAACATAAGCGTTTTGTTTGTCTTTCAATCCCTTCTTTCATTGCCAGCCACAGGATGGAAGATGGTAGCGAATTCTACCTACTAAGAGTCTGAACTTACACCCAGGGCAAAGCAGCCAACAGCAACTAACAAAAAATCATCTTTATGGAGATATTATTCGCATACTGTACAATTGACACATTTGAAGTACACGATTCAGTGGCTTAAATATAGTCACAGAGTTGTGTAACCATTACCACAACCTAAGTTTAGAATGTTTTCATTACCCCAGAAAGAAACCCAGGACGCATCATTAGCTGTCACGCCCCATGCCACCCTCGGCACTCAACCACCTTCTGTCTCCACAGATTTGCCTTTTCCGAATGTTTCCTAGGACAGAATCAGATAACATGTGGCCTTTTGTGTCTGGTTTCTTTCACTTGGCATAATGTGTTTAAGTTCATCTGAGTCTGAGTGTATCGCGGCTCAGTTCTTTTTACTGCCAAATAACATTCCATTGTGTGGATATACTACAGTTTTATTTGTCTTTTCATTGGTTGATGAACACAGTGTTATTCTCAAAGCCACACTTTTCTAGTCTTAAAGTCCAGCTTTCTGGGATTTACCCAAAATAATGAAGAGCAACAAAGTGGCAAACCAGACACTGCATATAGGAATGGGTGAGTTATCCTTCTCCCTTAGTCAGTGGACAGGAAATTACCTTTCTTGCTTACCTTATCTGGTGCGTTTTTGCTTAACATTAAAGGAAAGACTCGCTCATGAAGCCAGAACTGGCGATTGGTGTTATTGCAGCCATACAGGAAGATGTTATGCTTCCGGCTGTGGCCGTGGAAATCACAGTACAAGAGAACCTCTCTTTCTTCAAGAAGTCTATGGGGGGGCAAACATAGGACTCAGTGGGTATACAAAGGCATGAGAATAGTCAAGGATCCCTGGGAGTCTCCTCCTTAAGCATGTCTGTTGATACTTTCCCTCCTAAGAAAATTTCAGCCTCTAATGACCTTCAAAGGACCCCAACCTCATCCCTGATGGAAACGTGTCTCCAGCACTTTTTGCCCTGCCAGCCACGGAAAGCAGAGATGGGTAGGCCTTGTGGAAGGAGGGGAGAAAATCCACTGAAAGAAAGCCCACCCTGCTGCAGACCTGTGGAAAGAGGGAGATGGGCAGAGAGGGGAACGAACCAAAGGCAGCCTTGGTTTCTGACATTCCAGGCTTAGTTCTTCTAAGACTCAGCTCTTGTCTCTGGATGACCAGGACACCTATTCAATCTTCCAAATACAGTCACCTTCTCTGTGATGATGGTAACAATGCCACACCTTTACAACATGCAGGGGACTGTGCTAAGTAGATAACACGGATTATCTCATTTAAGCCTCACAGTAACCACCCAAGGCAGGTATTATTATCCCCACTCTACGGATAAGAAAACTGAGGCTTCTGTGGTCACAGAAGCAGTCAGAGTAAAACCAGGTCTCAGACCCAGGGCTGCCCAACTCCGATATACACTCTGAGCCATTCTGCCTATCAACCCAAAGCTGCTCTCAGCCATTCACACAGATATGGTGAGAAGGTACGTGAGTCCACATATTCATGTGCTGCAATTCCAGCTCCAGTGAAATGGAAGCTCCTTTAAGGTGGGTGCTGTAACATCATTAAGTAAAGTCACTCAGTCGTGTCCGACTCTTTGTGACCCCATGGACTGCAGCCCACCAGGCTCCTCAGTCCATGAGATTCTCCAAGCAAGAATACTGGAGTGGGTTGCCATTTCCTTCTCCAATAGTAACATCATTAGTCTTCAGCTACTTTTACACTGGCTTAGAAAAGGCAAATTGATTTATTATTCTTTCTTTATAAGAGGATAACAAGGAATTCAGACTCTGCAGCCAGAGAACTAGCTGTACGACCTTGGGCAAGTCTCTTAGATTCTCTGGGCCTTAGTTTCCTCATCATATATAAAATGGGGACATCGACTGTGCCCACCTCACGTGAACATGAGAATGGGGCATGTGGGAAGCACAGAGAATACTGCCTGTTGTACATAAGAACTGACCAATGGTTAGCTACTATTATTATTATTACACAAGTCTCATCATGAAGACCTATGAACTCCCTGACTTTTGACCTTTTACATTCAATCATTTTGCTTATAAGTAAAACACCTCTAGTGAAATACTGCATGTTTAGTTTTAATCTAGAGATAAGACATGATTTAAAAATGTGAAAACTAACAAAACCACATGGCTGCAAAGAGAACATTACAGACTGTCCCCAAAACCATTCCTGACGCCTATGCCATTGGGAAAGAGCTCACACATCAGACAGAGCTGACAGTGTAAGACCAACGGACAGAAGCCTCACCTCTTGATCATATTCCTGGTGTGCCAGATGCAGGGGAAAGACTCCTTCAGAATGGTCTTATAATGCCGGTTCAAGTCCCTTCCAGCCAGCGAACACCGATAATTCCCCACAATCACTCCGTCTGATTTAACATGGGGACCACTTTGAAGATAAAGATATCTCTGAGGAGCTGAGCATCTGCGGAGTTGCTTAGGATGAAGTCCAAAAAGCCTTTCATAATCCAGGAGCCATTACTCTCTCCGGGGTGCACACGGGCAGTCAAGACCACAGCTTTCTTCGCAGCTGCCTCTTGAGGGGTCCGGGCTGGGTTGGTGATGGTGAGCAGGTGGACGGTGTTTCCTGCTAGGCTCCTACATAAAGTCCGGAGTTTGCAGAACTGAGATTTGACGGGGCTGTTTGCCACCGACAGGAGGAAGCGCTGCAAGTCAGTGTACGTGTACGGGTAGAAGTGTGCAAAGAAGCAAGTGTCCCGGTCATGTGGAAACTGAACGGTCCATGTCAGACAGTGCAGGGGCTGCTGTCCGTCATCCGCGCTGTTCCTGTAGTACTTGATTTCATCTCCCTCTCTCCTCCAGCCAATGCTGTGGGTGCTGGCATCCAACTGGGAGTACATGAGCGGCTTCATGCCTATAGTATAGAGGCTCTTGGGTTTTAGCAAGTTGACGATGGTGAAGCGGTAGGTGACATCTTTTCTGGTGTTCTGAACCCGAAAATAAAACCACTGAGTGTGCTTATTTGTGTAGAGGTCAGTTCGCAAGGTGAGTTCATACTCAAAGGTGTTTCTGTAATAGAGAACACAGAAGCGTATCTCTGTAACTCCACTCACCCCTCAAAAAACAAATACTGTTTTCTCCTGCTAGAAACAGATCTTACTACAGCAGAAAAGCCTGCTATATCAAACATTTATTTTCTATTTTCCATAGTTTTCCAATCCATGTATCAGGCCAGCAGGAACTTGGGGAAAGAAAACTTATTCGGAGTGGGACAGGAAGAACCTCAAAACTGACTCTGCCGTGCAGCATGGTGGGGAGCACCGTGAGATACCACTCCTTGGTATCTTTCAAGAGTATCCAACAGCAGTTTCTAACTACTTCAACACCTCTCTCTGAAATGCACTAAACAGTAGTGAAGCCAGAGCCAGTGCTGATGTGAGCTACATTCTGGATATCATCTCTGTAGAAGAGACCTGTAAGCCCTCTGTGCTATCTTTATATCTGATCCTCACTTATTTGAAGATGAGGGGATATTTCTGGAAAGCGTTCACCTCAAAGGTATCCCTTCCACCTCCATCTCATTGGCATTCCAGAGCTGGGAAACAGGCACTCTCACACACTGCTGATGGGGACTGAAACCATGTTGGGAAGACAACTGGACAAAAACTAGCATTACTGAAGTGATCAAACCCTGACCCAACAATTTTATGTCTAGGATTTGTCTTATAACACCACCAATACTTAAAAATAAGAAGGCATAAGGGTATTCATTCATTAAGCCAAACATTGTAAACATCTTCATTTCCCATCAGTTGGGGAAAAAGGTGAATAAGATATAGAGTATCCATAAGATAGGACAACATGAGCTATTAAAAATAAGGAGAAGCATCTGTGGTACGGCCATAAGAAAACATCTAAAATTTATCAAGTGGAAAAAAGCAACATGCAAAACAGTATGCATTTAAAAAAACAAACAGTATGCATACTATTTTTTAAAAACATGTAATCTGTATATATGACATCTATCCAGAGAGAAAAAAGTTAATGCATATACACAAAAATTAATAAACAGTTGCTGCATCTGGGAGATATGATTATAGCACTTCAACTTTTTATGTTAGGTATTTATTAAGGAGCTTCCTTGGTGGTTCAGTGGTAAAGAATCCACCTGCTAACAGGAGAGACGTGGGTTTGATCCCTGGGTTGGGAAGATCCCTCCAGAAGGAAACGGCAACCCACTTCAGTCTCCTTGACTGGACAATCCCATAGACAGAGGAGCCCGGCGGGCTAGCAACTAAACAACAACAACATTTTTATTAAGACTGTGAAAAGTTAATGAACAGGAACTCTAATTAAACAGAATTGGGAGACCAGCAGGGGGAGCTCTCAAGCCCTGCAATGATAGTGGGGCCCAACAGGAAGAACTCTTGCCTTCCGGGCAAGGATGCAGCCAGGAAGAGCTAGGAGCCTCTTGTTTCCTGAAGCCTCCCCGCTGCCTCTCCTCTCGGTTGAAGTGTCCCCTCCCTTGCATCACAGGAGTCTCCTGGCTCCCTGTGGCTGCAGACCCTGAACTGCAGTTCTCTGTCGATCTTGAAAAAGGGCATGTTAGCTGGAGAAATATCCAACAGTGTATTTCTGGTCCATAAAGCAAATTTCAAATGTGCACTAATTTCTTTTAGAAGTAGGAAAAAACACTTTGGATAATTTTTTTTTTTCTGGAGGAAAATATGAGTCACAATTATTTCATTCTTCCTCATTGTCCTCACAATCACCTCTCATCACTTTTCTCTTTTACAAAAACACTCCTGACTCCTTAACATGATCCCTGAAGACACTTCTCAGTCACTTCAGTCATCATCCCTTTGGGAAATTCCTCTTTTGTTACTCACACTCTGACAGCTTTCTGCAGGTTCCCACTCTCAAACCTTGATTCAAACAGCAGAGTATTATCTTCTGGTCCTTGTAAGGAGACAGAAAGTTCCTTGATAATTCCTCGTTTGCCTCCCACTCTGGAACTGGTAAAATAGGAATCTTCAGTGGGCACTGTGGACGAGATAGATGTATTTAGTCCAAGTTCCACTCAGAATCCATTTATCCAGTATATGTTTATTAAGCCCCTCTGTGTTCAGCACTACTCTAGTTTAACAACAAGGGGTATTTAAATAAGAAATTTCTATATTCTCAGTAGTCAATGGCTTGGCAAGTGAGGCAAGTAATTATTCAACATTCACTGACTCCATACAATCTTACATCACTTATATGGATAATTTCGCTTTGCAATTATTTTTTTACTGGACTTGCATTATGTTGTCAGATGTTAGCAATATCTACCAATCAACAAATGATTGACATCAACAAAGATCCTGACCATGGGGCAGGATAGATACATGCATTAAACAAATAGAAACATGTACAGGGCCTGCTTTTGTAAGTAGGTACTTCATTAGTAGATAGATTCACATTATGACTTTTGCTTTATATGCAACCTGGTCACTGTGGAGACTTAGAGAGTAAGTAATTCGGATAATAAATGAAAGCAAAGGAGAAAGTGAATATAAAATGGGAGGAAATAAAAGCAGAGAAAGCAGCAAGAGTACGTATAATCCATTTAAGAGCTGGAATCCCATGTTGTTCAATCTTTTCAAGGAACCATAATCAATGTACAGACCAGCAACCAGATGTCCTTAATAAAGGAATTTCAACATTTTCTTGAGTCTCTTAGGTAACATTAAAAATGATCCAATTCTTGGCCCACAGTAACATATCTGAAAAACAAAACCTCTTTCTTATTTAACCCACAACATTCTTATAGCATGTGGTTGCTCTAGGACTCCTAACGTAACAAACTCCCAGATTCTCCCCGGAGCCCCATCTTCTCAGTTTTCGTTTTCTTCATTCCTCCAGGAGGGTGGGCTTAACTCCACTTGATGAATCCAAAGGCAAGATCAAGACAGCTGCCACAAATGTGTATTAAGAGGACAATTCACAAAAGCTGTCGTATCGGGAGAATGAGCTCTCAGCCCCAGGGTTTCTCCCTCTGTAGAAATACGTCTGGATAGAACCAATGAGGCAGTGGGGATTCATGGTCATCTGGTTTACTGAAAATGACCACAAGGTCACTGACAGGTAAAACAGGCTTATGATACCAAGAATTTCTTGAGGTCCTAGGAGCAATACATCCCGTATTATTTATCACTCAAGTCAACTGACTTACAATCTCAGATTAAAAAAAATTTTTTATGTGGACCACTTTTAAAGTCCTTATTGAATTTGTCACAATATTTTTTTCTGTTTTCTGTTTTGGTGTTTTGGCTATGAAGCATGTGAGAGCTTATCTCCCCAAGATTGAAACTGCACACCCTACATTGGAAGGAAAGTCTCAACCCTGAACTGCCTGGGAAGTCCCCTGATCTTAGCTTTTAAAGTCTCCCAAACTCCTCCTCAGACATCCCGTAAGGTGGAGCTAGGTAGTTGCTTCATCTTTCCCACCTCACTGAAACAGTAAGTTTTGCCAAAACAGTGAGATGAGAGTCCAAAACCAAGGCAACTGGGAACAGAGCATGTATAGCCCATCTCAGATGGACCCTCTCTGCTAAAATCCGCTCATTTTATTTTTCTCGTGGTAGGAATGTAAACCCATTGCAGCTTCCTCTTTCCTATCTCTTGCTGTTTCTTAACCTACCCCGCCCCCCGTGATTTTATTAACATACATTCCATTTCTACTAATTACACTTGGTACATATTCCTCCTCTAATAAAATCTGACTTCTGACCATTTCTATCTATCGAGTCACAGCTCTTTCACATGGCATCTCCCTTCTGCCTTCAAGGTTACTATTACCATCTGCTTCACATCCTCCCCGGCCCTTGTTACTGTCTCTACTGTTGTTATGGCTGTTTTAGTGAGTTTGAAGTTGATTCTTCCTTTCCATAAATATCCTTTTATCAATAAATATCCAAGATCAAGAAAGGAAATTGAACAGAGGAAATTCTCGGTTTCCAGTTTTCAGAATGCTTTCATGAAAGGCTGGATTTTGTCAAATGCCTTTGTTGCACCGACTGAGATGACTGTGTAGTTTTTTTCCTCTTTGTTCTATTAATGCGGTTTGTCACATCAGTTTCCTTATGTTGAACCACCCTTGGCTTCCTGTAACAAGTCTCCCCTGGTCACGGTGCACAAGCCTTTCAATATGTTGCTGAATTTGGTTTGCTGGTATTTGGTTGAGGATTTTTGCGTTTATATCCATGAGGAATACTAATCTACAGTTTTCTTGTGATGCCTTTGTCTGGCTTTGAATACTGGCTTCCAAAGAGGAGGTAGGAAATGTTTCCTCTTGTTCTGTTTTCAAAGTTTTTGAAGAATTAGGGCTATTTCATCTTTAGATGTTTGGTACAATTCAAATAAATCCTGTTAAGCCATCTGCGCCAGGGATTTCTTCCTAGGAAGATTTTCAATTACTAATTCAATTTGTTATAATCTATTCAGACTTTTTATTTCTTCCTGAGTCAGTTTTGATAACAGTGTTTTTTCCAGCAACTTTTCCTGTTCATCTGTGTTGCTTAATTTGCTAGCATAAAGCTGTTAATAGCATTACCTTGTAATTGTTTTGATTTCTGTAGAGCTGATGGCTGTGTCCCCTTTCACTCCTAATTTTGATCATTTGTGCTCTCTTCTCCTGTTTCTTTGGTTGGTTTGGCTAAAGTTTTGTCAGTTTTGTTGATGTTTCCAAAGAGCCAATCCTTGGCTTGGTTTCCTATATTACTTTTCTATTTCACTGACTTCCATTTTTCTATTATTTCCTTCCTTTTGCCCACTTTAAAAAAATTATTCATTTTCTTGTGGCTGTGCTGGACCTTTGTTGCTACACACGGGCCCTCTGCAGCTGCGGTCACCAGGGGCTGCTCTTCACTGCGGTGGGGTGCTCTCGTTGCAGTGCCGGGGCTCAAGACCACAGGCTCAGCAGTCGCGGCTCACAGGCTTAGTTATTCTGTGGCATGTGGGATCTTCCCAGACCGTCAAACCCATGTCCCCTGCATTGGCAGGCAGACTCTTAACCACTGGATCATCAGGGAAGTCCCCTTTTGCTCACTTTGGACATAGTTTGCTCTTATTTTCTTAATTTATTATGGTGGAGGCTTAGGTAATTGATTTGAAATCTTTCTTCCTTTTAAGTACAGGCATTTAAAGTCATAAACTGACCCTGCAGTGCTTTAGCTACGTCTCATAAATTCTGATATGTGGTTTTATTTTCAATCAGTTCAAAATATTTTTGAACGCTTATATTTTCTTTAGACTGTGGGTTACTTAACAGAAATGTGCTATTCAATTTGCAAATATTCATATATTTCCCAGATTTCATTTTGCTACTGATTTCTAATTTAATTTTGCTGTGGTCAGAGAATATATTTTGTATGACTTCAACCCTTTTCAACATATTAAGACTTGCTTTATAACCTTATACATGGTATATCCTGGGGAATTTACCATGTACCCTTGAAAAGAATATGTATTTTGTTCTTGGGTACAGTGTTCAGCATATTTTATAAAAGACATGAATTATACCAATAGGATGCCTGCAAATTAATGCAGAAAACTACAGCATAAGTGCCAGGCATACACACATGCTACAAAGCACTCACTGCATCAAAGCAGGCAGAAAAAAGGCGAGCAACTCCCCAAAGAGCCAACGTCTGGCTTTCAGGAAGAAGAACAAGAAGGAAGAAGATACAAAAGGGACTCAGAACTATTAAGAAAAGGCGCTATCATTTTAAAAAGTGATTAAATATTTAAAACTGATCAGTTATGAATTTCAGGCTACCACTCAGTTTACCACTAAACTATGGATTTTTGAAAATAATTTTTATTATAGAAAATATGTTTATTGTAATTTGGTCATGATTAATTACTCACTGTTTGGTGTGATAACAATACCTGAATCTAACTGATAGACAATTGTGCCTTTTTCTTCTCCTACAATTTCTGGTATCTTTTCATTTCCTGTGGGTTGATAGAAATATTCTGGTTGAGGTGGAACCCACTCTGAAAGAAGACATTGAAAAAGTACAAAATAAGAAATAATATAAAAGGTACTTTATTAGAACTGATATAAAATAATAATAATGATTATTCAAATGGCTAGTCTGGTTCAATCAAATCAAATTCCAATCCTAAGTTTCTAGTGTGTTTGTAAATTAATTATATCTTGCTTCTTTCTATAAAGACTATGGAGAAATTTTTAACAAAAAGCATATACCACAGAAGTATAAGACTTAAAAATAAGCCAAAAGTTGGTGCAACAACTCTACAAAATGTGTCCCTGAGCTTCCAAGTCAGGACAATACAGTCAGCTACATTTTTCTTATGACTATAAAGGAACAAGTATACCAATTTCTTCAGAGGAAACAAGGTTAACACTCAGTTCTGAAAGATTTCTCATATGGGACTTGGGCAACTTCATACCATTTTAAGTACAGGAGCCACTGATGAAAGCCAAGGGCACAGAAAAACACAACTTAAATTCAACAGTACATAAAAGAACCATACACCATGATCAAGTGGGATTTATCCAGGGTTGCAAGGATGGTTCAACATTCACAAATCAGCCAGTGTGATATGTGACAGTAACAAAACGAAGGATAAAAATCATGATTATTTCAACACATGAAGAAAAAGCATCTGAACAAAATCCAACATCCTTTATGACAAAAATTCTCAGCAAAGCGGGTATAGACAGACCACCTCAAAATAATAAAAGCCACGAATGTCAAGCCCACAGCTAACATCATACTCAACAGTGAAAAGCTGAAAGCTTTCCCTTTAAGATCAGGAGCACAACCAGTATCCCTACTCTGACCACTTTATTCAACATAGTACTGGAAATCCTAGCCAGAGCAGTCAGGCAAGAAAAAGAAATAAAAGCTCCTTAAATTGCAAACGAAGAAGTAAAACTACCACAGACACATATTATATATAGAAAACCCGAAACACTCTATCAGAAAACTGTTAGAATAACAAATTCAGAAAACTTGTTAGAACCAATAACAGATTTTGTATTTTGCAAAATACAAAATCAATACACAAAATTCTGTTGCATCTCTATAAACGAAGAATGAAAGAAAAATTAAGAGAACATTCTCATTTACAACTGCATCAAAAAGAGTGAAAAGCCTATGAATAAATTGAAACATTAGTGTAACTTTTGACTTTGGGGAGTGTGTGTCAGTTTCCCAGAGCTTAAACATTGTCACGTGAGCTAACAGATAGTGAATCTGCCCTGCCTTGGACTGCAGCACGCACAGAACCTAAACCTGTTGTACAGACTATCAGAACAGCACGCCACGACACCGAAGTCACATTACCGACGTGATGGATGCGCTCCTGGATGACCTCGCATTCCACGGGCCATCTCGGAGCCTGGAGCAGCGCGCGGTCAGGGAAAAAAGCAAAGAGGTCTCGGGGTTCTCTGAGACGCGGGTTTACTTCGCCAATGTCATCATAAAGAAGCTGTCTGCTCTTAACAAACGGTGAACTCAGCATAAGAGAATCTGCCAAAGGGAAAGGTAAGGAGTGAGCAGCTTCCTTTTCCTTTGAGGAACTTTACTGCTCAACTGTAACAATTAAGGAATTTTAAGCATTGCATTAAAATATTATCACAGATATGCAATCCTATGACAGCTTTCTCCTTCAGAGAGATTTAGTCCAGGCTGACAACATCGACATTATAAAATGTTAAACTAAAATTCCCTTGTAGCTCAGTCAGTAAAGAGTCTGCCTGCAGTGCAGGAGACCCGGGTTTGATCCCTGGGTTGGGAAGATCTCCTGGAGGAGGAAATGGCAACCCACTCCAGTATCCTTGCCTGGAAAACCTCATGGACAGAGGAGCCTGGTGGGCTGCAGTCCATGGGGTCACAAAGAGTCGGGCATGACTGAGCGACTAACAGCTCCTAACACTTAAGCTAAAATTCTGTTCTAATCTATAAAGTACTTACACGTAAAGCTTTAGAGTAAGTCAGAAGAAACTGTTTTGTTTTTTAAACCGAAGTTAATGGGTTGAAGACATTTCAGCAGTGGGTTAGAAATAAAAGCTACTTAATGTATGTTATTTTTGTCTAGAGAGAGGCAAAAATAAAACAAAAAAACCACAACTTTCAATCCGACCACCAGCATTTTAGAAAAAAAGGACGTAAAACTTTATTAACAACAATGTAACAATCTACAAATTAAAGTTCAAGTTCTTGCTATAACCATTCAAAGGACAGAGAGAGACTTACAAAACAGAGAGGATGGAGAGAGTAGAGGCAGAGGAGTGAGAAGGGGTAGGAGAGAGAGAAGAGCTCTTAGGAAATAGAGAAGAGGAATGGGAGGACAAGAAAGGTTTCCAGGAGAAAGGGCAGGGAAAGGAGATGGGAGGAAGAATGAAGAGAAAGGGCAGGAGGAAGGACAGGCTCCAAGGGCGGCGCCTCCCAGCGCTGGTGGGGAGCAGAGAGAAGGCACCTTCCCACAAAGGAGTTTGCATTTTGTGGCCTGGAAGGACGGCAATACCTCTGCTCAGAGCTCCGGTCTGTCTGCGCCCACTGGAAGGTAGACAGCTAGGCCCTAGAAAGAGGAAGAAGAGGCCTGGTTTGTCCTGCGGATCTTTCTTTCCTCTGTCCTTTCCCCTCTATCCCTTTCCATCCCCCCACCTTTGGGTCCCTGCATTTCTATGTCTGAACATTTCCCCCACTGTTTAACGGGGCCGTGGGGGGAGGCAACAAACATTTGAAAAGATGGTAAAGCTACTCAATCTCACTCAAAGAAATATAAATCAAAATCACATGAAGATATCAGTGTTTTAGCTAATAGAGAGGAAGAACACTGGCCTGTTTACACTCACCCTGACGAGGGTGTAAGTAAGCAACTACCCTCAGAACCTGAAGACAAAAAGGCAAATCTGGCGGAATCTTTCTGGAAACAAATTTGGCAGTGTCCGGCAAGACTTAGAAGACACCAACCCTTGACTCAGCAACCCCACTGCTAGGAATTACTATATAGATTTTCTTACAAAGGCTCATCAGCATACACATATAGAGATGCTCCCTGCAGTGATGCTCAAATTGTGAAAATGTGCAAACCACCAAAGCATCCACCAAAAGGGAAGTTAACCATGACATATTAATGAGATGGAAGACTCATTAATAGGTATTAATTAATAGGTAGGTGCTCTTAAAAAGAATGAGGTAGATATTTTTTGTGCTCATAGGGAAAGCGTCTATTATTAAACAAAAAAAGCCAAAGTAAAGAAGATTGTGTAGAGGAGCCTCGAGCAATCAGAAAGAAAAAATATATATACTTGAGGGTATAATTTTTTTCCTGAAAAAAATGATTACAGTAGTGGCTATATTAAGGGTGGGGCTGGGAGAGCTCTTAATTTCCTTTTGTGCTTTTTCTACCATTTGAATTTTCTAACCTTATATGTATATTTTCCTTCTCTCTCTCGCTCTCCCCTTTCTCTCTTTCCTTTCTTTTTCCCTTTTTGAAACAAGTATATTATTGTAACTCATTCCTTTTTTACTTCCTTTGTACTTTTCTGGTTTAAATGCTTTGCTACAAAGATAAAGAAAAGTATCTTCCTCATTCCAATGACCAAAAACATCAGGGGTGATTGGGTAGGGGAGTGGGAAGGTGTCAGGTTACTAATTATACTCTAACTAAAATTCGTTTGCATTGTTGTGTTACTTCTGTAGCTGACTTTGCATTTTATGGGTTTTTCTTTTACTATATGAAGACAGGCACCTTATTAATGCTATTTCAAGCATCAGAAACTGGGACAAGACTGAAGGTGGGGGGGTCGGCTGACTGCTGCACCACCCTACCCTGACAGTCTTCTTGGCTCAACCTTGGCCTTTCCACTCCCTGCCAGGAGCTCCAGGACACAGAATGAAGAGCCTTCCGAGCAGCAGGATGAGCAAAAATCTAAGACACATATTTGAACATGAAAATGGAACTGCTACATCAAAGGTTAAGTACCATCACATTTCCCTCCTGTTGCCAAACTGCCATCCTAAAAGAGTCCGTCTAGGGCCTTCTCTGGTGGCTCAGTGGTAAAGGATCTGCCTGGCAATGCAGCAGACACAGCTTCTGTCCCTGAGCTGGGAAGGCCCCACACGCTGCAGAATGAGGAAGCCTGTGCGCCACAACTACTGAGCCAGGGCTCTAGAGCCCGTGAGCCACAGCGATGTAAGCCCTCACACCCTAGAGCCCACGCTCCGAAACAAGAGAAACTCCCACAACGAGAAGCCCCCGCGCCGCAACTAGAGAAAAGCCCGTGCAGTAGCGAAGATCCAGCACGGTCAAAAATTAATAATAAAAAATAAACAATTTTAAGTCTATTATTCACATTCCTAACAGCAGTGTGGGAGGGTGTTCTATCATCTCCTGACCTCTACTACGTACAATCATAAAAATATTTTGCCCAAGTCTCATAATTTACGAAATGGTACTTTGACATACTGATTTGTATCTTTAGTTAGGGGTGAAATTGAGCATCTTTTCAAAAATCTTCCTGACTGTGTTTGCTTTTCTACGAACTCCTTGCTCATGCTCTTTGTCCATTTTACTATTTGGTCATCTTTTGCTTATTGATTTGTATGTTATTTTGTTAAGGAAATTAATCCTTTGACATATTTCTCACAAAAATTTTTTTCAGTTATTTTTCTTTACTAATGGAACTTTTTTCTAAACATAAAGTTTTGCTGTAAAAATTCTCAGTGTTATATTTTACAGCTTTGGGTCTTGTATCATTCAAAGATTTTTAACCAGAAAAGGGATACAATCAGATGTGCACATAAAAAAAAAAAAAAAAAAAAACCACTGCTGTGTGGGAAGCGGACTGGATGGAAGGGGGCATCATGGAACCAGAAACCAATGATGAGGCTGTTTCAATAGTGAGATGATGGCAGCTGGGGTAGGGGAGGGGGCCTGGGAGGAAGGTCCGTGCAATAAAGGGAAGTGAATTGATGTTTGGTTGGATATGTATTGAGGGAGAAGTTAAACTGCTTTCCTACCCTTGGATTCTAGAAAAAACTTGTGAAATCCCTGTAAAAAAATGGTTTTTGCTTAAGTTAGCTTCGATTGGTTTCCACCACTCCTACGCAAAGAGCCTTAACAAATATATCTATCAAAACTGCATGAAAAAAATTCAACGTGTTACTCTTGACTAAAGAGTTTTAACAAATTTTCCAACAATTTTGAGGGAGACCATGCAGAATGAATGGTACTTTTAAACCTACAATCCAAAGCAGATCTACAGAATATTTTTTTCTTTTGTTATTTTTCTTTTCATTAAAATTTTTTTTTTTTTTAAAGACAGAACATTTCTGAATGATGTCAGAAACAGTGTCCAAGGGTGCTCCCCTGGCTTCTCCCACGTTAAGGCCATGTTCTCCTCAACCCCGGGAGCAGTTGCTCAGGGCACTAAGGGTTCTAGGGACATTGACATTGATTACTACTCACATCGACGCTTCTCCTTTTGCAAGCAGTCTGGTATCAAATCCTCTCTTTTTCCAAAAGAGCCACTCAACGGGTATCGAGTATTCTTCCAAACGTGCTGGTGCATAGCAGAGTTTGGTAAACTGCCTCTCTGAGCTAAGAACAGGCAGTTTAGTGAAAGATGCTGAAGGCTAGTTCATCACATCCAACACTGAGGTCAACACCCAAACAATTACAACTAGCAAACTGCCTTGCAGTCACCACCTGCCACACCACAGGCCTTTACAACCAATATAACCCATTTTCCAAAGAGCTTTCACGTTCCGATTTATGTTAGTTAAACATAATTTTCTCTGTTTCACGTTGAGAAGACTTGAGAGGCATATGGTAAAGTAGAAAGGAAGGGCTGGGGAGGCAGAAAAAAAGTCAGCAGTTATATAATCAAATCAGAGTAAGTACTCAAGAGTGGAAGTGGAGCACTCAGAGTGAGAGGTGATTTGTCCTGGGGGCTCTGCTGAATCTGGCAAACTGGGAATTCAGTTTTCAACGAGTGAGTGATCACTTATAAAATGAAACAGTTAATAAGAAAGTTTAACAAGATAGAAATAAAATCAATACAAAAACTTAAATTTTATTTCTAAATACCAAGAACAAAGTTAGAACATCAAAATTTTAAGATACCACTTATAAAAGCATACAAATAAGCAGTTCAGTTCCCCGAAAATAATTTATAAATCTTATTGGAAGACATTAAGGAGGACTGAAGCAAATTAGAGAGTTAGAAAATACTATTAATAGATTGGAGAATGTGGTATTGGAAAATTCTCATTTCTTGTCAAGTATGATCTATAGGTTAAATGCAATCCCATTTTTTAAAAAGCATCACATGCCAATTCTAAAATTATATAAAAAGGTAAGGTTAGCCAAGACACTTCTAAAAGTGACAATATGGGAGGACATTTCTTTCCAGATATCAAGACTATTTTAAAGCCATGTCATGTCATTAAGAAAGGGTGGTGCTGGTTCAGGACAGACAGACAGACCTCTGTATAAACAGACACTCAACAGAAGTGACAGAGCATATCAGTGGGGGAAAGGAAGTACTTCTCATTAATCCTGCTCAAAAAATTCATCATTAGTTCATCCAAGCACAACTCTCTCAGTTAGATCCAACAATTTACTTCAATGACCCAGGAAAGGTGATGCTGGATCAGAACGAGATATTACCTTTATAGTAGCCATAGTACTGGAGGTGATAGTACATAAAGTCTTCATAGGGATCAGGAAGAGTCTGTGAAAGGACAGACCATCTCAATCAGGAAAATGTTTTCATAATAATCATTATTATAACAGCCTGTTAAAAGAGTAATACTTTTAACAAGGTACACAAGCATGGTCGCAGAGGACGCCACACCTGAGAACTTCTAAAAACAAACCATGTAAAAGACATTTGTGCCAATGATTCTACCTTTGGGATCAAGATCTCTAGCCAGGAAAAGGTGCCACCAGAATATAGTACTGGGTTTCTGGAGAGGGGTGGGTACCGACCTCCTGCTTTAGCTCTGTTTCCAGTGCTGGGAACATGTTACTTCTGCATGCTATGCTGAAGACCAGTCAGTGACATCCGCATCCAGCAACAGCCCCTGCCCAATTTCCAAAAGGGCAGATGATTACATAGGAGGAGCTAAAATAAACCAGAGCAGGACAACTGAAGTCACCTGTCGACATTCACTCCCGTCCCCTCCCTCCTCTCCGCAGCTCCCACGCGGCACCGCTCCCTCTAAACCAGGGCCCGCCATGAGGCCCGGGGGGCACCTGAGGAATCTGGGAGGGCGGCTAGTCTTCCGACCTCCTCCTCCCGAGGCGCCAGGACCCCTGCCGGCTCCATGCTTTCTTCTCCGGCTTGAGGGGATGCCCACCACCAGGACGCCGCTGGACAGTGAAAGAAAAGGGGAGGGGAGTCCGGCGGAGTCGTCTCGGGGCGGGGGGGAAAAGAAAGGTTAGGGCTCCGAAACGGACTTCAGGGGTTCGGGGTTTCCCGGTCAGGGGAAGGTGGCGGAGGGCAGTTTCCCGGAGAGTCGAGGGACGGGGCGTGGAGATTTCCTGGGAGGCCAGAGGGAAGCCTCGGCGCTCTGGACTGTCCGGGGCAGCAAGGGTTGGGCGCGGAGCCGGCCGCGACAGAGGAGCGTGAGTGAGGCGAGGGGACACCACCCGCAGGCACAGGCCCCGCCGCGTACCCGGCCGAGGACGCGCTCGCGGAGCTCTCGCCAAGCCACAGCTTTCGGCGGTGGCGCCGGTAGCCTGGCAACCGGGAGCCGGAAGCGGGGAGGCGGGGCGGATTGGCGCTTCCGGGAGCGAGGCCCCGCCTCCGAGGGGGAGTGGGGGAACCAGGCGAAAGTGGACGACTGCAGTACCAAGGCTTTGTTCCTCTTCATTACAGTATTGCAGCCCGGATTCAGGGGATTAGAAATTGCATTGATGGGGGCTTCCTTGGCGGTCCTGGGAAGGAAATGGCAACCCATTCCAGCATTCTTGCCTATAGAATTCCATGGACAGAGCCGGCATGCTGCAGTCCATGGGGGTCTCAAGAGTCAAGGCACGACTGAGCAACTAACACTTCCACTGTTCCTTTCCTTGGTGGTGACCCGCGCATTGCAGGGCACAGGTGGGATCCCTGGTGGGTAGCTAAGGCATGCTCCATGGGGCAGCCAAAAAGAAAATTTAAAAAACCTGTTTCTCAGCTTTAAGAAAACTATTGGGTATTACTCAAAGGGAGCTGCTTCTCCTCTTCCACCTTATATTCCCTCCATCCCACAGCTAGAATTGAAAAATTACCTTCTGCGTTGAAAAATTTACAAGAAGCAAAGTAAAACCCACACTTTGACTATCAAATTGTCAGATTCAAAAAAATGCTTCTGCAAGATAGGGACAAAGTCACTTTAGTCCCTGTCAACAATTCCTAGAAATCTGGTTAACTGTTAGGCAGTTAAAAGCAAAAGCTTTAATGACTAGTCAATAGCCCTTTTTCCCAGAAATGTGCTCTATGCAAATGACAAGAAAAACAATTTATTACAAAATGGTCACCCCGATTTTTATATAAATAAAAACCCACACACAAGCATACATGACACTGATTAGACAGCTGCATATAAATATACTGGAATAAATTTTAACTACTGTTGTCTTTGGTTAACTTTACATGACTGAGTATATATAACTCTTGTAACTATTGAGAGTATAAAGCATCTTTTTTTTCAGATTAACCACATTTTGTCATTTCCAGGATTTAAGCAGGCTAAATACAAGCTAATATTGTAGACCACAAGCTCCAATACTTAGTCACACCATAGTTTCTGGTACTAGAGTCCTTTTTTTCTAACCCCATTCTCCCACCCTGCAACGGGCTCAAGATCCTGACACTGCTCTTTCTTCTGAGAGCTTCAATGTTTGCCTTATACCATACTTGATTAGAAAAAACGACTGACTTCAAGTAACTCTTGGTGACATCTTCAGGGAGTAACAGGCAAAACAGGAGCAAAAGAATAACCAATCAGAAGTATAAAAAAGGCTTTATTAGGCATATATACAAATTTACAAGGTCAGAAACTGGAGAAATACAAACAGCTTTAAAACACAATTTGCTTTTTCTTCAGTTTAAAGTGACTTTTACCTGATTGTGATACAATAGAAAGTACAGAACAGTAAACTGCTTTTTAAATACTGGAATTTTATGGAGAATACATTCACATATAAATGGGAGGTGAACTTTGGACCAAGGTACGACCATGGAGACATAGCAATACATACAGTGGCTCGTTACATTTACTCCCACGTGTGAGGGGGAAGTCTCAAAGACATGAACAGTTGCTGCTGCTGCCATATACTGAAATTTATATATGTCACCTAGTATGTGCAATGACTGAGCTATCTTTATTAGTTCTAGAATTTGTGAGAAATACTCTATAAATTTATAGAGTGTGGCCACCTGTTAGCTCAACATGAATGAGTTTGTATGCCTCAGCACTTCAGGGGTGGCAGACTAAGAGGAAGAGGTCAGAAGGAAATTCCTATAATCCCAGTTAAGCAAGGTAGGTATAGAGCTGCCTTCTTAATTGCACTTGTTCTGAAGATGTTAACGAGAGAGAGCGCGCCACACTAGGAACTACAACAGCCTCTATTAGGCAGGAAAATCCTTCCCTTTTTGTGAGTCCTCTACAGAAGTGTCATGAGCCACACGTCCAGACTGATGAGAATAATGGACCTAACATGCTGAGTTTGCCAGTGTGAGAATAAAGGCAGCCAGGTCAAGTGGTTCAGCCACCTCACACCTTTTGGCAAAACAGAAAAAACGACATTTCACAAATGTGGGAATTTTGTATGCTCTTGCCCAGCAAATTCATATGCTCTCCCTCATAACATTTACAGTTTATTGGCAACAGAAAAACTGGTTAAGACTCTGAACTGAACATAAAAAAAACCCAGCACACAGTAACAAAAGAGTAAAAAACTATGTGTTTGGAGCCATTTTTCGTCTCTTCAGTCTTGCTCGCCAATCTTCAGGAAGGGCTTCAAAATTAGCATTTCTCTCTGCCATGCCACTGTGGAAACAACAGACAGATGACTTCTCTGAGAAAAAAAGGATGGAGCAGTTCATTCCCTAGCAAATAAAAACTAACCAAAGCTGAAAACGATCCGTCACATCTGCCTTGATGACAAAGTTTCAAATTTCTCAGCTAAGTACCAGAATAGCTTTCATCAAATTTCTCAATTGATAGGTCAACCAAACACATACAAAATTTGCTCTACATTGTACTTCTATGTAAGTGCACATTTATTTTTATGTCTTCCCAGTAACCATTAAAGCTACACTGAAGGAAAAATAGCACATGCCTGTAGAAGTATTTCTTGGCTCCAAGGAGTTAGAGGAGTCCTTATTCTAGATTTATTTACTTAACCTCTAAGATGATATATTAAATCCTCAACATACCACCACCAGGGATGGGTAGACCTAATGTTTCTGAGATCCTCTTTTCATTAGTTCTAACTAGCATTCATCTCTTACGGCTTATTCAAATTCAGTTATTTTAAAAAAACTGATTCAACTCAAGATTTACTGGCGGGCTACAGTCTATCAGGTAGTAAGAGTCGGAAATGACTTAGGGATTCAACAACAACAATATGCTATCTGTTCACAGGTAAACCATATAGTATGCTATGATTTAAAAAAACAACCACCAAAAAAACCAAACTCAAGATTCTTGGGCATTTCCTGGCTATACAGTAGTCAGGACTCTCGCGCTCTCACTGTGGAGGGCCCGGGTCAGGGAACCAGCTGTGTGGCACAGCAAAGACAAAACAAAAACTCAGATTCTATCTTGCAATAACCAAAATGAGTGCATGAGACTCTTATAACTCTAAAATGAGATAAATTACAAGATCTTTGTGACTTCCCATCATCTTGAAATGGTTTACTATTTCATCACTGTAGGAATTAATCATTAATCAATTCCCAGCAACACTAAAAAGGACTAAACAGTAAGAAAACTCAAGAATAATGGAGTCATCTACAAGGATGCTGCTGCTGCTGTGAAGTCGCTTCAGTCGTGTTCGACTCTGTGCGACCCCATAGACGGCAGCCCACCAAGGCTCCCCCGTCCCTGGGATTCTCCAAGCAAGAACACTGGAGTGGGTTGCCATTTCCTTCTCCAATGCATGAAAGTGAAAAGTGAAAGTGAAGCCGCTCAGTCATGCCTGACTCTTAGTGACCCCATGGACTGCAGCCCACCAGGCTCCTCCGTCCATGGATTTTCCAGGCGAGAGGACTGGAGTGGGTGCCATTGCTTTCTCTGCTACAAGGATGATACACAAGTAAAGCGAAATTATCATTAATACCATCCTGCAGTTTTCTTCCTGTGTTGCCCCAAATCCCACGTATCACCTTTCAAGGAAGTAAAGTCTGGAAACAACATCTTCCAGTCTCCTCCTGGACAGCCCCCAATATTACGTAATTCAGATGAATACAAAGATACAGCAGTACTGTACATTCAAACTGTGATGGTGAAACCGGATGAGTAAAATCTCAGGCTACGAGTGTTAAGACGACCATAAGCTAGATGAATTTTCTTAAATTCAAGATAATGAGTGAACAATATATACGTCAAAAAGGAAACACAGTATTTGCATAAGTTTTCCCATTTTATGCTGCTGTATGCTAAAACATTTGATCAAGTTCGTACGTGGGACAAATGCTAAAAACAGGTGTGCAGCGGCTAGAGAAACATATTTTAGGAACAAAGATTTCACTGGAATGACTATTCTAATTGGTGTTTATGGATTTAAAAATGAAAATGTTTTCAATTACGAAGCAAAGCTGGCTATCCTCTCTCAATTTTTCTTTTCTGACACATCATGTGAGAGCTTTCCATGACCAAGGACTGAACTTGGGCCCTCAGCAGTGAAAGTGAAAAATCCTGACCACTAGACTACCAGGGAATTCCTTCAAACATTTCCATAAATACTGCATTTATGGATGTTGCAAGTGCCAGAAGCAGAAAACGATACGCTAGAACCTACTGGAGATGAACCTGAAATCTGGCGTCACTATCAGTATGTTCCAGGTAATGCACCACAACTGAGCAACTGGCTACACTAAAGGGAGGTTGGTCATTTCACGGTGTGTGCCTTCAAAAATCATGAAAATAAAGAACAAAAACTTTATATTTACATCTTATTAAATTAAAAATTGGTCTCTTGGAGCTACATGGTAAGTGGGGATGATTATTTTCCCGTATGCTCAGTGTTAAGACAGTTCTTTGCCTAAGATGAACAATTAATGGGAAGTATTACAACTCTGATGTCTTTGAAAAAAGCTAAACTGTAATTTTTATAGGAAAAAAAACATTTCTATGAGTTAAAAACTGCTTGGGTTAAGTTTGTAAAGAAATCAGGGCTATGACTTTAAGAACATGGGACTTCCGTGGTTGCTCAGTGAAAAAGAATCCGCCTGCTGATGCAGAAGATATGAGTTCAAATCCCTGATCTGGGAAGATCCCACATGCTGCAAAGCAACTAAGCCTGTGCACAACTATTGAGCTGTGCTCTAGAACCCGGGAGCTGTAGCTCCTGAGACCCATGTGCCCTGGAGCCCGTGCTCTGCAAGAGAGAAGCCACAGCGAGGAGCTGCCCGTACACTGCAACCAGAGGGCAGCCCCCCTGCACTCTGCAACTAGAGAAACGCTCACGCAGCAGCGAGACCCAGCACAGCCGTAAAGAAACAAAATAAAATAAAAACAAACACTTCCAGAATACGATGGCTCTAACAGCACAGCTGCCACCAGCGCAGCCCGCCCGCCTGATCCCGCCTCTTCACCTGACCAGCTGCTGCTGCTTCCACTCTTCAATGCGCTTCTGTGCGGTTGACTCTCGGTCCTCTTCGCTGGAACTAGAGTTTTCCTCTTCATCTAACTCACGCTGGATACTCTGCCACTTCTTTACCAGAGATGGCATTTTGGTTTTACTTTTCTTTGCCTATAACAAAGGTTAAAAGTCAGAAGGAATATGATACATAAAACAAGAGGACGAGTTCTTCACATGAGATCAAGATCTCCTTAGTTCTAAGGAGTAAGTGAACTTCAAAATCAACCGAACACAAGTACCATTCTAGATTTTTTGCCAAAAGTTTCTACCAAGCTTGGTTAAAAACCTAAGAACTGTAAATGGGGTATTTTTTCTTTTTTAAAAAAGAAAAAAACAAAGAACTATTTTAGTTGGAGGCTAATTACAGCATTGTGATGGTTCCTCCCATATGACAACATGACCTGGCCAGAGGCATACATGTGTCTCCGCCGTCTGTAAATGGGGTATTTTATGAAATCAGGTCAGAAAAATTTCCTTTAGCCTTATTCTATGAAATTCAAAACTCTTGCCCTTATCTCCTCAGAACTACAATGTACCCTTTTATGAGTTTAAATGGATGTAGTGTTCGCATCAAGTGAAACACAGTGCTGAGAAACAAATGATCAGCTTTTCTGGAAAGAACAACAGAATCAAACACAACGACTAAATATGAAAAAAAGCAAAGAGGAATATTAAAACATTAAGTATAAGATCAGTTCTGAGAAGATACTACTTATAATTCAATTCTGTCCTATTAGCTTACCTTCAGTTTCTAAATTGCCTATATAAACACAGAATCTCACAGTTAAGGAAAAAACCTTGTGATATTTGCTATATATACAATATGGCTTGCTCTATCACTACCTTCAGAGTTCTGATCAATGGCACTCTAGCAAAGATGCCTTCTCTGACCACACTATATGAAATAGTACCGCCTCCCAAAGCCCACTCACTTTCAGTCCTCTGACACTTTTTTCTTCATTGTATTTTTAAACGTTGAACATGTATTTGCTTGTCTGTTTCTGCAACCCAGTTGCCCCCTACCCTCTCCAAGCCCACCAAAAAAGCTCTACAAAAGCAGATTTTCTTAGTTACTAAATATGAAGAATGCTTGACAGATAGTATGTATTCAAAACAAACCTCCTAATATTTGTGATTAGTTCTTTGAATTTAGAGAAATATTATATTAGACACTGATAAAAACTAATTTCACCCCTGTGTTTTTGAAGACTTGGCCACCAGGGAAGATCCTGGCCAAGTTACACTCTCTAACAAGCAGGCCCTCAAGTGGCAGGTACGAAGGAGTGCTGTGCTCTGACGAGGTCTACGTATAGTGGCCTGTTTTCCAAGCCTGCAGTTAAACACATTTCGTGATTAACCACCCAAAAGTGTTGAGAAAAGAAGCTTAATTTTTTCAGTCTTTTAAAATTACTTGGCTCCCTGGCCCAATACCCTATTCTAACTGTCAGTAACAGGTTTTTAGCCTTCTGGGGAAATGCGCATGTAAAACCTTAAGCCTCCTGCTCCACACGCCTTCCCACATTCCACTCTTTCACCTGCGGCTCCATCTGACCCACTGCACACACGCCCTTCCCGTAAGCTCCAAACACAACCTACTCTGGGCTAGAATGCAACCAACTGAGTAAAAAGCAACAAGAATTACTGTAGTAATGGTCAGGACGCATCGAGGGCTGACTGCAGTACAACCTGTCACCGTATTTCTGCAAATACGACTAGGAACAACGTAAATCTAGGCAGAGCCGCTGTGGCTCATTTTGACTCCACATGGCCTTGTAAATCTGAAGTGATTGATTCTTGTCTGTCAGGGGAAAGCAAATTATGTTCAGAAGTTAGGCATGGTCTGCCACGTTCAAAACCAAGGATCCAGAGTTGTACTGGCTATTTGAACATATTTTAAATACGGGAACCTTGCAGTCAGAGGAAAAGATTAAATGGCTAGAATTCCTTTTTCTCTAGTAAACTGCATACAAAACCTGAGCAAAAAGGTTGAAAAAATATATAGGTCTCAGATATTCTTAAAATCAGGTGATTTCAAGTAAGTACATATCTTGCATTTTAAAAAATGGCCTGTAACACCAAAGAGATGAATCACTGCTTTCAAATAAGTCCATAAAAATGACATGTTAACAGAGAATACTAGATTTTCGGAACTATTATTTAGGGACTTCCCTGACGGTCCAGTGGTTGGCAATCTGCTGTGCAGCGCAGGGGACACAGGTTTGATCCCACATGCTGTGGAGCAACTGGGCCCGCGCGCCTCAACTACTGATCTCACACGGCACAACGGAGATCTCACGTGCCGCAACTGAGACCCAACGCAGCCAAACAGATAAGTAAATGTACTTTTAAAAAAGCTGTTATTTATATGATCTTAAGAGTATGACTATCTAAAAAAATTACTGAAATGAATGGAGGTGGAGATGATTCTCTCTCTTGGAAGACTGGAGGAAGCGCGGCAAGGAAGGCTTCGTAAGAGAAATGACTCCTGAGCACTGAGCATTCTAACCTTGATTCCGTGAAGAATGAACAGTAGTGAGGCCGGTAAACACAGACACGGCGTGTAGGTGGTCGACAGCATGCTGGCTCGGGAGAGCTGCACGTGGCACAGTGAGCGGGACAGCAATCCATTCAAGATGCTGTCCTGTCACTGTTGAGTTTTTAGAACACTTCATTTCCAGATAATTTCTGGAACCATGGTACCAGCTTGGACAAGTGGATCAATCCAGAAATACTCTATTTTTTGTGTAACTCAAAATTCTTCAAGAAGGTCCCTTGAACCATGTAAAGCAAAGAATTTGTCCCACTGACCCTGGAGCAAAAGATGACAGCTGAGACAATGGAGCAGTAGCACTGGGAAGGGAAAAGCTGCTGAGAAAGTTTCTTTAGGTGATTTAGGGAATTCAAAGGGTCCATGAGGGTGATGTCAGAAAGCTGGCAGACTATGAAGCTCCAAGCTCTTGCTGATCCCATGGAAATATTATATAAACAAATAAGAAACAGACTAAGATGGTTTTGTGGGAACTCTAGAGACCTGTCAAGGATCTGCAGCAACTAAGAGAACAGCCAATCGAGAAAAATCTGCACCAAGAACAGCAGGAGACTGTGTGGCAGGTTTGCGTGCCCTCGCTCCACACTCCCCGCAGTGTGGTTGGAACGAAATGGCCCAATGCTCAGTCCCCTCGCTCCAGATGGAAGGAAATGAGTGAGGTGTCTGAAATGTTCCAGACTGCGGCTGCCTTCAGGACTGGGTCAGTGTTGTCTGACTTCAAGGTCAGCCAGGAATGGTGGTATATGTTGGATCTCGGGTTAGAAGCTATGGAAGGCAGTAGCGGCAGTCGCGGCCTGTGAAAACCACCTGGGGACAGAAGTCATCTGGACAGCTGGGGGCAAATGCTTCTGTGCACAGGAATACAACAGAACATAAAAAGCTCATAAAGTGTGAAATCCTCAGGGAAATTAAAAGTAAATATACAAGAGGAAAGGAGGGGGAAAAAACCAAACCAACCACATACAAGTCCATGTCCAGGGAACATATATGCCTAGAAAAGGCCTGAAAAGATCTTGTGCCTTCATGCTGGGCACACTGATGAAGGATGCAAATGGAAGATGCTAAACACACTCACTAGAGAAACAAACCAAAACCACAATGAGATACCACCTCATACCTGCCAGGACTGATATGGTAACTTTCAGAAAACGGCAAGTAACTAGTGTTGGTGAGCCCTTGGAGGTATTAGTGCCCCTCAACACTGCTGGTGGTAATGGAAAATGGCTCATTCACTGCAGGAAAACGGTTCCTCCAAAAGTTATCAGCAGAATTACCATATGCTCAGCAATTTCACTTCTACTAAACACACACAAACCCAAAAGAAACGGAAACAAGTACTCAACATGCATGTACTCATATACGTTATTTATATAGATACTGCTCAAAACAGCAAAGAGGTATGCTGCTGCTGCTGCTAAGTCACTTCAGTCGTGTCTGACTCTGTGCAACCCCAGAAACGGCAGCCCACCAGGCTCCCCCGTCCCTGGGATTCTCCAGGCAAGAACATCGGAGTGGGTTGCCATTTCCTTCTCCAATGCACGAAAGTGAAAAGTGAAAATGAAGTCGCTCAGTTGCGACCCCATGGACTGCACCCCACCAGGCTCCTCCGTCCATGGATTTTCCAGGCAAGAGTACTGGAGTGGGGTGCCATCGCCTTCTCCGAACAAAGAGGTATAAAACCACCCAAATGTCCATCAGTGGATGGATGGATAAGCAAACTGTGGTGCATACACACAACAGAAGGTTATTCAGCCACAAAAAGAACCAAGTACTGATGAAAGCTACAACACAGATGAACCAGGAAAACACTGTGCTAAGTGAAGGAAGCCAGACAATGAAGCTCTCAGATGCACCGCTGCAGAGCGGGCAACCTGGAGGAAGTGGAAAGCTGACTGGTGGGCCCCTCAGGCCAGGGGAAGGGGTACTGAGGTGTGGCTGTGTGATGGGCACAGCTGCTCTCCTGTGGAGTAAGAAAAATGTTATGGAACCAGCGAGGGCGGGTGGTTGCACCACAATTTCAATATACTAAATGCTACTGAATTTAAACTTTAAATATCACCTCGACAGAACAAAAGTTCTAATACAAATTTAAAGAGCTATGTATTCTACCTTATCTTTCTTTCCTTTTTTCGTCTTCTCAGGTGGTGGCATTTTGGGAGCTGGTGGTGGTGGAGGAGGAGGGGGGGGAGGAGGAGGAGGAGGTTCAATAATGGCAGTGGTGGGCACAGCAGCTCGGGCCTGGACCGGCTGCAGCGTGGGAGCGGTCACTGCCATCGGCACAGAACATTCAGCATAGCCCATAAGGCAGGAGCCGACGCCAGGCTGAGGTAATTCGACTGCAGGTTCATTCCTCTGGCCTGATGACCCATTCCTGTTGCTGGATGGCTAACTGCTATTGCTTGGTGTCCAACTCCTGCAGTCTGGTGTCCAACCCCTGCCGCCTGTTGACCTAACACAGAAAATACAAAGTGAAACAACTATAAAAAGGACACTGTGACAAAGCCAAAAAGAAGGAAAAGGAAAGTGGGAGTTAGATTATCTACAAAGCGATTCTAAAGTACCTTCCCCCTTTAGAATAACCAAAACAAAAACCAGTCACATTTTCTGGTGGCAAAATATTAATTTCTGAATGTTTTAGCATTAAGGTACTTAACATCAAAATCACCATTATATAAATGCACAGAAAACACTCTGGAAGGATGTATATGTCAAACTGTTAATAGTGGTTTTCAGTAACTGAAAGAAACGGCATATAAACAGTCTTTGCAAGGAGAAGTCTTTTAATTTATGACATCTAGTTCCGGAAACAAAGAAAATACACTGATAAAAACACACTTTAACCACAGTGCTGACCTGTAGCTACAGCTGACTGGCTGTAGAGGACTGGAGAACTACCAATGGTGGCTGATCGCTGGACGACTGCAGTACTCATCTCTGTAGCTTTTCTCTTTATCGCTTTAGTGGAAGGAGAACTAGAGATGGTAGAATCGGCTGAACTCTGAAATGAAGAGATTCTAGTCAGTGGCTGAAGGACCTGGTTAAGTATCCTCTTCTAAAAGAAAGCGTACCAACCATGCCCCAGTGCCCCAAACTGTGCCACGCGGCGGTGCTCACCTGGCTGGTGACAACTGTGGTTTGTGTAGCGGGTTTCAGTGGAGTGTCCTCCTCTGTTCCTGGAGCAGGCGGCTCCTCACTCCCCTCGTCTTCCATCTCCACCTCCTGGATCTCACCATCTTCCGCGGGCGGAGGAGGAGGAGGAGGTGGGGGAGGAGGGGACTCGGGAGGTGGAGGCGGAGGGGGCGGCATCTCCAGAGGTAACGGCTGTC
>SJXQ01005867.1:116297-129892 GCA_006408695.1 Aepyceros melampus | reverse complement strand
TTATTGATATTTCTCCCAGCTATCTTGATTCCAACTTGTGCTTCTTCCAGCCCAGCGTTTCTCATGATGTACTCTGCATAGAAGTCAAATAAGCAGGTGACAATATACAGCCTTGACGTACTCCTTTTCCTACTTGGAACCAGTCTGTTGTTCCATGTCCAGTTCTAACTGTTGCTTCCTGATCTGCATATAGGATTCTCAAGAGGCACATCAGGTGGTCTAGTATTCCCACCTCTTTCAGAATTTTCCACAGTTTATTGTGATCCACACAGTCAAAGGCTTTGGCATAGTCAATAAAGCAGAAATAGATGGGTTTTTTTTTCTGCAACTCTCTTGCTTTTTCGATGATCCAGTGGATATTGGCAGTTTGATCTCTGGTTCCTCTGCCTTTTCTAAAAACAGCTTGATCATCTGGAAGTTCACGGTTCATGTACAATGAAAGATGAAATCCCCAGGTCGGTAGATAGGGATAGAGACACAGAAACTATAAACTCAGATTTAGAGGTGGGTATAGGTCTAAATATAGATTTCCATTGATTTAGCTACATATCCCATCATTTCATGGCATATAGATGGGGAAACAGTGAAAACAGTGAGAGATTTTATTTTTAAGGGCTCCAAAATCACTGCAGTTGATGATTGCAGCCATGAAATTAAAAGACGCTTGCTTTTAAATTGGAAGGGAAGTTATGACCAACCTAGACAGCATATTAAAAAGCAGAGACATTACTTTGCCAGCAGACATCTATCTAGTCAAAGCTATGGTTTCTTCAGTAGTCATGTGTGGATGTTAGAACTGGACTATGAGGAAAGCTGAGCACCAAATAATTGATGCTTTTGAACTGTGGTGTTGGAGAAGACTCTTGAGAGTCCGAGTTCCTTGGACTGCAAGGAGATCCAACCAGTCCATCCTAAAGAAGATCAGTCCTGGGTGTTCTTTGGAAGGACTGATGCTGAAGCTGAAACTCCAATACTTTGGCCACCTGATGCGAAGAGCTGACACATTTGAAAAGACCCTGATGCTGGGAAAGACTGAGGACAGGAGGAGAAGGGGATGACAGAGGATGAGATGGTTGGTTGGCATCACTGACTCAGTGGACATGAGTTTAAGTAAACTCTGGAAGTTGGTGATGGACAGGGAGGCTGCAGTCCATGGGGTTGCAAAGAGTCGCACATGACTGAGCACTGAACTGATACATTTTAAATGTTTAAACACTTCAAAACCACACGCTCAGTCAGTTCAGTTCAGTTCAGTTCAGTTCAGTCGTCAGTCGTGTAAAACTCTTTGCGATCCCATGAATCGCAGCATGCCAGGCCTCCTTGTCCATCACCAGCTCCTGGAGTTCACTCAGACTCACGTCCATTGAGTCCGTGAGTCCATCCAGCCATCTCATTCTCTGTCATCCCCTTCTCCTCCTGCCCCCAATCCCTCCCATCATTAGAATCTTTTCCAGTGAGTTAACTCTTCGCATCAGGTGGCCAAAGTACTGGAGTTTCAGCTTCAGCATCATTCCCTCCAAAGAAACCCCAGGGCTGATCTAAGAGGTAATAATTAAAACTGATGGAATAAATAAAATTTCTAAATAGTAGAAATTATTTGGAATACAATTTATAGTAAAACATAATGTTACAATTAAAATAACATAATAATTTAATGAATAATATTTTAATATGTGTAAGTAAAAAATAGTATAAAGAACATGCAAGTATCTTATAACCTTATAGAATTAAACACATTTTCCATAGTTTATGAAGTGATTGTTTTTTGTTGTTGTTCTTACCTAAGTCTAAACTAAAAAGTTAATATGAGGGAGAAAAACAGAGACTAATTTTTCCTGACAGTAGCAGTTGATATTTTAAATCACCAGCTTTTGATTTATTGATTCAGTTTCACTCAAATTGTTTTGAGCTCATCCTATTAATGAAAGATTAATAGTTTAAGAACACAAATGGCAACATATATGACATTTTCATTTCTTTTTTTCCCTTTATTTAGGAAGTGTCCTTATCAAATGATTTCTTGCAGAAGAGCAGCTCCAACAAGCTAGTGCTTATTTTTGCTTTCTACAATAAATTATACTGTAAAATGTCACCTCAGGACATAAAAGAGGACTTTAATAACAGTAAACATGCTCCTGTTCTGGATTTGAATATTTACTACTTAAAATTGCTATGTCCACACCAGTCAATCTGTGAAGGAAATTCAACTGAAATCAAATTTCTAAAAGTGTTTTCCCATTGTTGTAACTAGTCAAAATAGTCCTAAAGTTTTGTAGAATAAAAATATTAAATCTCAAGTTGAAATATAAAGGAAAAAGGGACTTGCCCTCTTATATAGAACATGTACTTACTAAAGTATTATTAAATGAATAAATGAATGAATCAGCTAATTAAAAGGAAAGCCAGGAGAGTTGCAAGAGTCTTGGTAAGACCCGTCTGATACAGAGTGCAAAGCGAAGCCCTAAAGATCATGATGTGATATAGAGAAAAATCTTATGGCAATATAGCTCCCACTCCAAACACGGGGTATGTAGATACATGTAAAAGTAGTGGACCTGCGAGGGCAACCACAATAATATTAAATCTCAAACCCAACCCAATTCCCAAATAAGTTAAAGCAAAGCCCCATAAAAAAGTCAAAGGAGATAGAAAGGCATTCTGCCTAATTATTAGGTATAAGATCTATTTACCTTATCACTACTGTCCCATTCTAAAGGTATCCATTTAAAGAACAAAGATTACAAGGCACATGAAAAGACAAAGCAAGAAACAAAACAAACTGAAAACCCAATAGTACACTGCCAAGAGACAAAGTAATCAACTAAACGCTCTCATGTCCTACACAAATATTAAGGCTCTGACAAGAAACTTAAAATGAAAGATTAAGAGTTTAAGAACAAAAATAGAAAAGTACTTGAGACAAGATCAGATGGGAAATTTTAGCAGATTTAACACAACTACATGCAATTATGATTTTTCTCAGGGCAAACCAACAGCAATGGGATTGTTGGGTCACATGACCATTTTGTATGTACCCCAGTGTTCATTGCAGCACTATTTACAATAGCCAGGACAGAAAGCAACTTAAATGTCCACTGACAAATGAATGGATAAAGAAGACATGGTACATATATACAATGGAATATTACCCAGCCATTAAAAGGAACAAAATGCTGCTGCTGCTGCTGCTAAATCGCTTCAGTCGTCTCCGACTCTGTGCGACCCCATAGACGGCAGCCCACCAGGCTCCCCCGTCCCTGGGATTCTCCAGGCAAGAACACTGGAGTGGGTTGCCATTTCCTTCTCCAATGCTAAAAGTGAAAAGTCAAAGTGAACTTGCTCAGTCGTGTCTGACTCCCAGCGACCCCATGGACTGCAGCCTACCAGGCTCCTCTGTCCATGGGATTTGCCAGGCAAGAGTACTGGACTGGGGTGCCATTGCCTTCTCCTAAAAACCCTTATATCGTATCATAATTCAAAAAAATGAAAGACATTCCAACCACCCCACCCCGCCCCACCTCATCCCCAGTCCAAGTGGTTGTATTTAGGGGAAAACTGGCCCTGGGCCAGCAGACAGACTCCCAAGCAGATCAGATCTTCTAGTACTGATGAGTGCACGGCATTCTAGCCACAATTTCTAACTCGATTCCACAGTAGTCCTGTCCTCTGAGGATTTTGAAAAAGCCATTGCCACCTCAATCAGTGTTATTTGTAGTGATGTGGATGAACTTCACATCATAAAAGAAATATTTGAAGAAATGAAGAGGAAGAATTCTAAAAAATATATATATAGCCAGATAGATCCAAGAACCTTTAAGTTCAGCAAGCAAGCAAAAAAGTTATATGATTTTTGTAAGTTTTATCACTTTGGTAGCAGATACATACTTTTTTTTTTTCAGGCTCATATACAACTTCCTAGCCTTTTAATGCTGTGACTAAGAATATGCACATTTCACTTCCCAGACTCCCTTGACACCCAGCTTCTTATTAGTTACCACCAATTAGAGGCATTGATGGGAAATCAGATGGCAGGAGCATGAGGGAAGCCACTTTCTTCATCTCTATTTTGTCTGGCAGCATTTCTAGATGTGTGCATCTGCTAAGAATTTCTAGTTTCAACCACAAGACTTAACTTTTCTTATTCCACCAAAATGGTAGCTGCACTCTCATAATTCCAAAACTGGCCATGTGTCACCTCCTTCTATGAAAGCTCTCACACGTTGTCATGGGATGTCAACAGCCACTGGGTGTCACTGGCTGGGTTACAGGGGCCAGTTGGCTGCTACTTATCAAGATACTAACATCCAGGTTAATTTGTTGCTCCCTTCTCTCTCCTCTGAACTTTCAACATACAACTGATATTCTTTATACTTGTTTCAGTTTTCCTGACAGAATACTGACTTAAAAAAAAAAAAAAAAAGTCCACAAGAGTATAAGGTAGCTTCCTGCTCTTACTTGCTCAGTTGTATGTTGTTAAAACCAAATTCATGGCTTTCCAAAGGGAGCAGTGGTCTGCCTACCAATGCAGGAGATGCAGGAATGATCTCTGTGTTGGAAAGATCCCCTGAGTAGGAAATGGCAACTCACTTCAGTATTCTTGTCTGGAAAATTCCATGGACAGAAGAGCATGATAGGCTACAGTCCATGGGATCACAGAATCAGACATGACTGAACAACTGAGCACTGAAGCCAAATTCAAATATAAGTGATTTCTGAGCAAAAAGCAAATACTAAAATTGATCATAAATTGAATATGAGTGTGTGCTTCTGTTATAAGGGGGATGTGAGTTAAAATACTTAGTGTGGTACTAAAAGAATATTATCATTGTGTGTTTACAAAAAAAACATGTAGGTCTCCACATTCCAGTTTGAGAAGGACTCCCAAACTTATTGGTGGGAAGTATCCTGTGATAAGCCTCTAGATATTCATACTAGGGGAAATTGGGGGTGGGGGGAAGACAACTAGTTCTGATTGAGTTTTTTTTTTTTTTTGTTAGTGTTTCATGCATATTTGATTTAATTCTACCACTCTTTCATTTATAAAGAATTATATTCTAATCCTCTTTTGTAGAGATTTTTATATAATTGTCTCTCTTCAATGTAAACCAGATTCTGCATGACTTCAAATTTCATGTTGCTTCTATTATAACATTGATTTTTGATTAATTCTGTAACTTTTCTAGCTTTGGATGAACCATTCTGCAGACAAGTAATGTCAAAGATTGTAGAAAGCACACATAACAAGATATAAGGTCTAAAACTGCCCTTTAAACATGGTAAACATGAGTTCCATGTAGCTATTTAGATTTAAAGTGAATTAGATTTGTGTGTGTGTGTGTGTACATGCTCAGACAAGCTGACTCTTTGTGACCCCATGGACTGTAGCCTGCGAAGCTCCTTTGTCCATGAAATTTTCCAGGCAAAAATACAGGAGCAGGTTAACATTCCCTCCCCCAGGGGTCTTCCTAACTCAAGGATCAAACCCTTGAGTCTCCTGCATTGGCAGGCGGATTTGTTCCCACTGAGCCACCTAGGAAACCCTAATTAGATTTAGAAAATATGAAAAATTTAGATTCTGATTAGTACTAGCCACATTTCAGGTACTCAGTAGGTACGTGTGGCTCTTGACTACCACATTGACTAACAGCATAGTTATACAATTTTTTCCCCATCATCAGAAAATGCTATTGAGTAATATTGATTTAGAATATAAGGCACTTTGCCTGGAGAATCCCATGGATGGAGAAGCCTAGTAGGTTACAGTACGGGGTCACAAAGAGTCGGACACGACTGAGCGACTTCACCTTCACCTCTAGGAAAGAAAGCAAATACGTCCTGTATACTTTCTTATGAATTCTACATCAGTTCCAATGTTGTTCTTCAATGCATTTCAAGGGCATGCCACAGAATTTCTAAAATTAATTTTCAAGTGATAAAGTAAAAAGAATAAGCCCCTAAGGCCGGATGCCCCCAAAACTTAAAATCCAATGTTGCATGAAGATTTCTTGAACATATTGACAAATAAACAGATGGAGTAGTCAGGATTCAGATACCATTTCTCACATTGGAAACAATAAATAAAATGCAGAAGAAGATGAACACATACAAGAAATTATTGTCTAGAATCTGTAAAACATGAAATAGCAATCATTGCCTTAAAGACATAGGAATAAATCATTTAAATCACTTTGATTCCAGAGTAAGAAAACTGTTCTTAAGAATGTTAAAACTCACCTTCAATCCTAGTAGGTTGGTATCATGCTTAGAATAATCACACTGAAGAATACTTTTAAAAGACAGATAAACAGTGCTGTGATGAACACTGGGGTACACGTGTTTCTTTTAATTCTGATTTCCTCGGTGTGTATGCCCAGCAGTGGATTGCTGGGTCATAAGGCAATTCTATTTTCAGTTTTTTAAGGAATCTCCACACTGTTCTCCATAGTGGCTGTACTAGTTTGCATTCCCACCAACAGTGTAAGAGGGTTTCCTTTTCTCCACACCCTCTCTAGCATTTATTGCTGGTAGACTTTTGGATTGCAGCCATTCTGACTGGCGTGAAATGGTACCTTATTGTAGTTTTGATTTGCATTTCTCTGATAATGAGTGATGTTGAGCATCTTTTCATGTGTTTGTTAGCCATCTGTATGTCTTCTTTGGAGAAATGTCTATTTAGTTCTTTGGCCCATTTTTTGATTGGGTCTGAATCTCCACACTGTTCTCCATAGTGGCTGTACTAGTTTGCATTCCCACCAACAGTGTAAGAGGGTTTCCTTTTCTCCACACCCTCTCTAGCATTTATTGCTGGTAGACTTTTGGATTGCAGCCATTCTGACTGGCGTGAAATGGTACCTTATTGTAGTTTTGATTTGCATTTCTCTGATAATGAGTGATGTTGAGCATCTTTTCATGTATTTGTTAGCCATCTGTATGTCTTCTTTGGAGAAATGTCTATTTAGTTCTTTGGCCCATTTTTTGACTGGGTCATTTATTTTTCTGGAATTGAACTACAGGAGTTGCTTGCATATTTTTGAGATTAGTTATTTGTCAGTTGCTTCATTTTCTATTATTTTCTCCCATTCAGAAGGCTGTCTTTTCATCTTGCTTATAGTTTCCTTTGTTGTGCAGGAGCTTTTAAGTTTAATTAGGTCCCATTTGTTTATTTTTGCTTTCATTTCCAATATTCTGGGAGGTGGGTCATAGAGGATCCTGCTTTGATTTATATCAGAGACTGCTTTGCCTATGTTCTCCTCTAGGAGTTTTATAGTTTCTGGTCTTACATTTAGATCTTTAATCCATTTTGAGTTTATTTTTGTGTATGGTGTTAGAAAGTGTTATAATAGCCAGGCCATGGAAGCAACCTAGATATCCATCAGTAGATGAATGGATAAGAAAGCTGTGGTACATATACACAATGGAATATTACCCAGCCATTAAAAAGAATACATTTGAATCAGTTCTAATGAGGTGGATGAAACTGGAGCCTATTATACAGAGTGAAGTGAAGTGAAGTCGCTCAGTCGTATCTGACTCTTTGTGACTCCATGGACTACATGTAGCCTACCAGGCTCCTCCGTCCATGGGATTTTCCAGGCAACATTACTGGAGTGGATTGCCATTTCCTTCTCCAGAGGATCTTCCAGACCCAGAGATTGAACCTGGGTCTCCTGCATTGTAGACAGACATTTAACCGTCTGAGCCACCAGGGAACTCCACGTCATACAAGTCCAAGTATACTTGTATTGGTGTTTTTCTTTCAAAAACACCAATACAGTATGCTGCTGCTGCTAAGTCACTTCAGTCGTGTCCGACTGTGTGTGACCCCATAGACGGCAGCCCACCAGGCTCCACCATCCCTGAGATTCTCCAGCAAGAACACTGGAGTGGGTTGCCATTTCCTTCTCCAATGCATAAAAGTGAAAGTAAAGTTGCTCAGTTGTGTCTGACTCTTTGAGACCCCATGGACTGCAGCCTATCAGGCTTCTCTGTCCATGGGATTTTCCAGGCAAGAATATTGGAATGGGTTGCCATTGCCCTCTCCTAATACAGTATACTAATGTATATATTTGGAATTTAGAAAGATGGTAATGATAACCCTGTATGCAAGACAGCAAAAGAGACACAGATGTATAGAACAATCTTTTGGACTCTGTGGGAGAGGGCGAGGATGGGATGATTTGGAAGAATGGCATTGAAACATGAATAATCTCATATATGAAATGAATCGCCAGTCCAAGTTCGATGCATGGTACTGGATGCTTGGGGCTGGTGCACTGAGACGACCCAGAGGGATGGTACAGGAAAGGAGGGGGGGGTCAAGATGGGGAACACGTGTATATCTGTGGTGGATTCATGTTGATGTATGGCAAAACCAATACAATATTGTAAAGTAATTAACCTCCAATTAAAATAAATAAATTAATGACAGATAAATTCTTACCATGAACAACCAAAAAAGAGCTGCCACTTTTCTCTAGCAATAAGTATCAATATGTAGATTGACAGCAATGTGAAAGATGAGCAAGTTATTAGTCACACTCAAGTTAATAATGGCAGCCCCAGGAACTCTCTGGTGGTCTAGCGATAATGGGGCTTCCCAGGTGGTGCAGTGGTCAAGAACCCTCACGCCGATGCAGGAGGTGCAGGAGATGTATGTTCAGTCCGTGAGGGGGGAGACCACTTGGAGGAGGAAATGACAACCTGCTCTAGTATTCTTGCCTGGATAATTCCATGGACAGAGGAGCCTGGCAGGCTACAGACCATGCAACCACAAAGTGCTGGCCATGGCTAAGCAACTGAGCATGCAGGAACAGAACAGAGCAGTGGTTATAACTCAAGGCTTCCATTGCAGGGAACACGGGCTCCATCCCTGTTCAGAGAATACGATCCCACAAGAGGTATGGCCAAAATATTAATAGTATTAACAGCAGCACCAAGTGAGGTAGGATGACCACTGCCACTCACACAGTGTGAAGCAAGTGACACTTGATTCCACCTCAAGGGGAGGAGTTCCACCTCGTGGAATACAGCAAAAAGAATAATAATGACTACCAGCAGTCTCAGGATGGCGGCCCCACCACAAGGCTTGCAGGTTCAGAGGGTGCCATAAAAAGACAGGATTCACACAGTACTGGGTGGGACAACGCCTTACTCAGACAAAAAGCAGAGCAAGATCAGCATCTATAGTGAGTTTGGTCCCTCATGGCCAAAAGTTCCATCCTTCAGCCATTCAGGGAGTTGGTCTGAACACACCATTCTTGGGCTGCAGGCAAATGGTCACCGTCAGCAACAGATAGATATAGCAGTGGAGTTAGCCCCATGCCATCACAACACAGGCAGAACAAAGACATACACATCAACTGTGATACAGAAAAAAGATGATAATCCCAAACAAGGAAAAATGCCCAGCACAGGCTCTAAGACTCTTTATGTCCACTTAAGAGAATGTTCCAGAGTGGTAGCACAATCCTATGCAAACATACAAGAGTGCCAGACTCTGCATACTGCCTTTCTTACACACAGTCTCAAGTTGCCTGCTTTTCTTCTCTTCCTTAGTTTCTCTGTATGTGTTTTAGGAAGATAATGCCATATATATATATAAAATCTCACTTAGACTATATGTCTGTGGGTGTGTGGGTGTGGGTATGTGTGTGTGAGAGAGAAATCGCTTCAGTTGTATCTGACTCTGGGACCCTATGGACTCTAGCCAGCCAGCCTCCTTTATCCATGGGATTTTCCAGGCAAGAGTACTACAGTGGGTTGCCAGCCCTCCTCCAGGATTTTCGAACCAAGTCTCTTATGTCTCCTGCATTGGCAGGTGGATTCTTAACACTAGCACTAGTGCTAAGTCGCTTCAGGTGTACCCAACTCTTTGCAACTCTATGGACTGTAACTTGCCAGGCTCCTCTGCCCATAGGATTTCCCAAGCAAGAATAATGGACTGGGTTGTTATTTTCCTCTTCCAGGGGATTTTACTGATCCAGGAATCAAACCAACTTCTGCAGCTCTTGCACTGCAGGCAGATTCTTTACTGCTGAGCCACTGGAGAAATACACACACACACACACACACACACACACAGTACAATAAACTCAAATTTTTCAAACCAAGTGATGCAATCTTAAAACAAGCTGTTGCTATGAGTTCAAAGTTTAAATTGGGCAGTTTCTTGTTAAGAACATAAATGTATCAAAAGTAAGGTGACAGAATTGAACCTACTCATCACTGACTAATATATTTACTTTCCTGATTCTTGTCATCCATTGGCAACTTACTTCTTAGTTGCAAGGTATTTCAAAAGTAGCAAGCTATTTCAAAAGTAGCTTGTCTTTTAAAGCGTCAGAAAGAGTACAATTTCATAGGTTCTTTTTGAAAAAATGGCCATATGTTCTGGAACTAAGAAATTTTCTCTCTCAGTAAGTTAAGAAAATATGACATTAATTTATTGAAAAAAATTTTTCTTACAAAATACTTTCCTCAAATGAGTAACTACAATATATGAAACTGAGAAGGTCTCTTGAAAAATATGTGACATATAGACTTTCAAATTAATGAAAAATACATCCCCTTGACAGGTAATATGACTCAACAGTCCACCCTGGTGTTAGCATAAGTCTTGTTAGCATAAACCCAGAAGTTTTTATCTGTGAAAAATACTAAAACATGGAATGATTTTCAGTGGTCATACAGTAAGTTCAGTTTTGCTTTCTCAGAAAAAAGCAGTGTGTGATATAAAGGACTTATATGTTTGGGAAGCCTGAAATGACTAGAATGGACATTTAGCAACTTATCCAATGCATCCTAAATCGTTACTTCTGTTTGGAAGTTAACTTATCTTTCCAAATGCCCAGGTTAATATCCAGCATCTTCACATTAAGAAGAATTAAGAGGTCGGTATGACAACTGACTGAAATATACAAGAAGCAAAGCTGATTCAGCAGAACACTGATTGGACAAAGGTTATTGAAAATTGCTTTCCATGCCAATTTTTTCCAAACCAAGCTATTTCTTTAACCTGTAAGCCAGTGTACCTTAGTATATGTATTGCCAATCTGTAGCATAACTAAAACACCAATTAAGCCTTACCATCTTTCATTATTATATTTTGTAAATAAGTGGCAGCAACAAAGAAGTTATTTGCTAAAACAAGATCTGTTATATTCAGCCTCGCCCTCATTTGACCCATATTGCTAACACAATTCTCCACTCTTTGTTGCCATTTCTTTCATTACACTGTAATTTGATTTAAGCAGGTTTGGTCCCTAGGTTGGGAAGATCCTCTGGAGGATTGCATGGATATCCACTCCAGTATTTTAGCCTGGTGAATCTCATGGACAGAGGAGCCTGATGGGCTATGGTTCATGGGGTCACAATAGCATGCACACACATACTTGTATCTCATGGTCAAACTGAAGTTAATCACAGTTTATTAGGAATTCTATTAGGCATGCCAGCTCTCTCAAGCACTCTTTCTTTTGAGCATCTATATATGTTTGATGATGTCTCTCATTTGCTATTTACCAAACAGTGCCAGATAACATTCCTTGAACTGTCATTTGATAGTTAAATTTTGTTTATGTGAGCTTATAAATTGACACTGAATTCAAAATAAAATTATAAAATGCAAGGAGTTAGAGCCTGTGTTTATTTTTTGTGATCATATGTTCAATATGAGAAAATTAAGGTCTAGAGATATAAATTATTCTGGTTGTAGCACTGAGACTGGAAGAAAGGAGCAAATGTGGATGTAGGAAAGACCAAATGGAGTTTAATTGATATGATTGTCAATATATCTTATATCAACAGATTATATTCTAAGATTAATATAAATTCTGGACTAACTAAAGAATTAAATGCAAAAGGAGCCATAAGAAAAACATATAAAAGTGTACTCAAGATAGGTAAATACACAAAGATACAACATAAATTCCCAGAAAATTTGAGCACCACTTAAAAAACAAAAGCCTAATAAAATGCTCTAAATGTAACCATAAAACTTAAGCAGGATGACACATTCAAAATGAAAGTGTTAATATCCCTGTTGAATGGAAAACTTAAAAAATCTACAGTAAAAACACTAAATATCATTAGAGAAAAATTGTCAAAGAATGTGAACAAATGTTATATAATAAAAATATAAATGGCTAATTAACATGAAAACATCCAGTATCACATATATTAATATTTTTTTAAATCATGTTAATATACCAATACGTTACTGATGGGAATAAATTAGTACTAACTGCATGGAAGTTGATTTAGCAAAATCCACAGAAACCTTCAAAATATTTATATCTTTCCACCCAGTAAATCTACTTCCATGAATTTCTTCTGAGGAAATAGCAGAAATGTGTACAACATTTTAGGATAGTAATATTCATATACGTATTTTTAATGATGGTGGCTTCCCTGGTGGCTTAGCAGTAAAGAATCTACTTGCCAATACAGAAGACATGGGTTTGGTCTCTGGGTCAAAAGATCCCTGGAGAAAGAAATGGCTATTCACTCCAGTATTCTCGCCTGGGAAATCCCATAGCAGAGGAGACTTGTCGGCTCGAAAAGAGCTAAGCATGACTTAGCAACTAAACAGCAACAATAATCTTAATCATAAACAAACATGTGAAATTTCACTAGTATAAGATCCACAAAACAGTCAGTATATCCATGTGATGGAATGTTACGTGTCAGTATAATCATAGTTGAGAAATATTTAGTGATATGGAAAAATAGGAAATATGACAAAACTATTGATAAGTCAAAATTATAGAGAATATTATCCCAACTGAGTATATGTACTTATATTGACAGTGACTATATTTTTATATTAATCTCTATACTTCTCCTTGTTTCCTAAAACCATTAAATTTAACATGTTACTTTAATTATGAGGAGTTCAAAAATGTTGATTTGATAGATGAAAATCAGTTTCTTCTTTTTTTTAAATTTTACTTTATTTTACTTTACAACACTGTATTGCTTTTGCCATACATCAACACCACGGGTGTACACATGTTCTCAATCCTGAACCCCCCTCCCACCTCCCTACCCATACCATCTCTCTGGGTCATCGCAGTGCACCAGCTCCAAGCATCCTGTATCCTGCATCAAACCTAGACTGGTGATTCATTACTTATATGATATTATACATGTTTCAATGTCATTCTCCCAAATCATCCCACCCTCTCCCTCTACCAGAGTCCAAAAGACTGTTCTATACATCTGTGTCTCTTTTGCTTTCTTGCATACAGGGTTATTGTTACCATCTTTCTAAATTCCATATATATGCGTTCAGTCAGTTCAGTTCAGTTGCTCAGCCGTGTCCGACTCTGCAGTCCCATGAATCGCAGAACGCCAGGCCTCCCTGTCCATCACCAACTCCCAGAGTTCACTCAGAACACACCCATTGAGTCAGTGATGCCATCGAGCCATGTCATCCTCGGTCGTCCCCTTCTCCTCCTGCCCCTAATTCCTCCGAGCATCAGACTCTTTTCCAAAGAGTCAATTCTTCGCATCAGGTGGCCAAAGTACTGGAATTTCAGCTTTAGCATCATTCCTTCCAAATAAATCCCAGGGCTGACCTCCTTCAGAATGGACTG
>SJXQ01005867.1:70157-107204 GCA_006408695.1 Aepyceros melampus | reverse complement strand
CCATATGATTATCTCAATAGATGTAGAAAAAGCCTTTCGAAAAATTCAACATCTATTTATGATAAAAGCTCTCCAGAAAGCAGGAATAGAAGGAACATATCTCAACATAATAAAAGCTATATATGACAAACCCACAGCAAACATTATCCTCAATAGTGAAAAATTGAATGCATTTCTCCTAAAGTCAGGAACAAGACAAGGGTGCCCACTTTCACTGCTACTGTTCAACATAGTTCTGGAAGTTTTGGCCAGAGCAATCAGAGAAGAAAAAGAAATAAAAGGAATCCAAATTCAAAAAGAAGAAGTAAAACTTTTACTGTTTGCAGATGACATGATCCTCTACATAGAAAACCCTAAAGACTCCACCAGAAAATTACTAGAGCTAATCAATGAATATAGCAAAGTTGCAGAATATAAAATCAACACACAGAAATCTCTTGCATTCCTATACACTAATAATGAGAAAGTAGAAAAAGAAATTAAGGAATCAATTCCATTCACCATTACAACGAAAAGAAAATCAGTTTTATTGTTAAAAAATATTTGTGTTTTAACTAAGCTAAACACTTGTTAGTTCTAACTTAAATATATTATGTAGCTTGAGAGTATATTAGGAAAAAAAGACAATTGAATGTGTCTTTTTTTGAGCTTGCATGTGTATTTTTTAATTTTTATTAACATATAGTTGATGTTCAATATGTTACTTTAGTAAATGATTCACAATTTTAAAGATTATACTCCATTTATAATTATTATAAAATATGGGTTATATTTCCCATGCTGTATAATATATCCTTTAGATTATTTATTTTAAACATAACTGTTTGTACGTCTTAATCCTGTATCCTTATCATGCCCTCCCCCTCCTCTCTCCCAACTATAACCACCAGTTCTCTATATCTGTGAATCTGTCTCCTTTTTGTTATAGTCAATGATTTGCTTTATTTTTTTATATTCCACGTATAATTGATATCTACAGTGTTTGTCTTTGTCTGACTTCTATCACTTAGCATGACACCCTCCAAGTCCATACATGTTGGTCTTATATAAACTCTTTCATCCTCTCTTGACTTCCAAATTTCTAGACTCCATAAAAACCACTCTGGTTTGATATATTCTTCATTTAGGCAATACCACAATTTATTTTGTCACAAGTTTCTTTAACTACATGCCATGTGTGCTAATGAACTGAATTAGAATTTATATTTACCATATTCATATCACTAATTAATTTGTACTCCATTTCTTAAGTTGAGTTACTTTCCTGGGTTGTTACTGAATTTTTGTTGAATGTGTGTTAAATTGTCACTGAGAACAACTTTGCATTAAATATTAGGAGAGTTTACTAATTAGATACCAGTTCCAACTCCTCTTCCTAACTCACCAACTTATTTTTCATCTCAAACAAGGATCAATCTGAGACTCAAGTAAGACTTGAGTCTCCTGGATATTGTCTAATGGATTAAGTTATATGAAAAAGTTCTTTACAATACTAAAATTGAGTTCCCTTGTGAAATGCAATATGTATTAGAAAAAATGTAAGAGTTTCAAGCTAAAATATTTCTTTACCTTCCATTTGGTATGAACTAAAGACTCCTCTGTCCATGGGGTTCTCCAGGAAAGAGTACTGGAGTGTGTTACCATTTCCTCCTCCAGGGGATCTTACCCACCCAGGGACTGAACCTGTGTCTCTTAGGTTTCCTGAACTGGCAGATGTGTTCTTTATCACTAGCGCCAACTGAGAAGCTATAAACTTAAATAACTTTACTAAAATTTAAGGCTCAGTTGACTCATTCATTAAGTAGGAATAATAACACCTCCCTCAATAAGCTGTTAAGAAGTTTAAATCATATAAAAGCAGTAAGATGTTTAACGGATATTTGCTGCATTGCACCTTCATCATTCAGAATACTTATACTAGTTATACTTGTATAATTAAATGAAAATGACCAAAAGTGGTATGAATAGCTAACTAAAAATGGTTCTTTGGATTGTTTTGGAACTTTATATTTAGATGAATATCATTATCACTTTACGCTATATATTGTGTAGAAATTTCCAATTGGTTATAAAAGGTCTCATCATTTTTTGGAGGAAAAAAATAAACGTTGAAAAGTGTGGGCTGAAAGAAGCCAGATATTAGATAAACAGGTCCCTAAAGCAATTTTCACAAAGTGGTGTCACATTCTGACAGGAAAAAACATGCCTCCCTGTTGTCTTGATGTGTATGTCAGACAAGCTTAGTTCCTGCCCTGGTACATTTTCAGATCTCTCCATGCCACTTTTAATCACATGAAAGCTGCTACAATACTGAGTTATAGTTTAGACCACAAAGTACAAAACAGAACACATAAAATACAGACAACCCAGAAAAAGCAGAATCAAATCTTACATAGTAAGATTTGTCTTTTTTATAGGTTTCTGGAAAGCATGCAGTAAATCTTCCCAGTAACCAGCCACTGGAGTCATATTTTCAAGCAGCATTTATGGAGTAAAAGGTAATGCATGGTAGTTAGAGTACACATGAGGATAACTATTCCATCTCTGCACAATATCGTGTTTGTACTATGAGGATAATCAAATTATGACAACATTTGCAGGGTAATGGTGAGTGAGAGCAATAGAACATCAGACAGATTATCAGTGATGCCATAATATGTTTTACAGTGGAGGAAATGTGATAAGATCATAGAAAGAGATAGCTAATTTGCCATGGCAATGCAACTGTCAGTCGATAGGGGATGAGTGGAAAGAAAATGATTTAGGATCAAATCAACAAAGATTCTATTGCATTCCCATGTGATTTGTTCACACCAAAGAAATTTTGTCCCTCTCAAGTTCCTGATAAAAAAGTAACTTTTCAGAGCCAGACACAAAAGAAAAATCTGGGCTAGATACAACTTAAACTTCCTGGAAAAATGCCTAAGTGCATCTTACTATAAGGGGAAGTTAGAAGACATTTCACATTTCTAAGTATAGGTAATTCACATCTAAATATATATATATATATATATATAGTGTCTGAAGACTCACTAATCTAGTATTCAGTAACTGAAGTGTTATGCTATAATAAGGACCACATCAACCAGGTCATTTGCTCAGTATTTAATTCTTACAGTGAACTCTCTGGCATATCTTCTCTCTACAACAACAGTATTCTAATTTTACTAGATAACTTTCTGCCCATTCACATTTCTCCTCCACTGCTCTGCTGACTGACAAATGTTAATCATTCTTTAAGACTCAGTCCATGTCTCATTTTCTTCATGATAATTTCCTTAATACCTGCAAAATAAATGACTTACCTCCCTTGTATGACTGTGACATCTATCCACACAAGTCTCTGTCTATATCTCCCATGATACTGTAAATCTTCAAGGACAAAAAGGACCACATGTATTAACGTCAGCCCAATGCCTCCCTGTTCTTTGACAAATGCTGTAGCTTAGATAGTAAAGGATCTGCCTGTAATGCAGGAGACCTGGGTTTGATTCCTGGGTGGGGAAGACCCCCTGGAGAAGGGAATGGCAACCCACTCCAGTATTCTTCCTGAAGAATCCCATGGACAGAGGAGCCTGGCAGGCTACAGTCCATGGGGTCACAAAGAGTCAGACATGACTGAGAGACTAACACAAGAACAAGTGCTAATAATTAAAAGCAATTTTCTAATTAGAACTGTTATACGTTTCAACTGATCTATCAAATAGTTAAATGGGTGGAATTTTATAAGTTGGAGTCAGAATGAGAGTATCTCCATGATCTACTGAGGTTCTGGGCATCACTCTGACCTCCACACTTTCTGCCCAGCCACCCAGGGAGAGTTCTGATTCCAGGCTGTCAGTAGTCCCAAGTCATCTGAAGAAGAAGAAAGCAGAAAAGAAGGGATGACTTACAAAATAGAAGCAAAACAAATGGATGAGGAGGAGTAACTTGACAAAGAAGACAGACTTTTGAATAAGTCCAAGAGAGTTTGTAATACTAGCTCAAGGAAATTTAAATCAAACACAGTCCATTCTAACAAAATGTTAGAATCTATATAGGAGATAAACAAAGGCAAGGGAAATAAATAATTGCTATTTTTAAAATTAGGGTAAAGTATTTCAACTCTTTCTTGTCTTTTAAGAAAAGCCTCCTGGATTCAGCTGTAATATAAGCATAATGAATGATGACTTGCATCCTTTATCTTATGGAAGAACCTGTGAGTGGCAGAATGTTTGGGAGATTTGGAGAGAAACGTATATTTGATTTCTAGCTCTTGCAGCAAAATTCCTTTTGGAAATTTACCTATTTTTCCTTATCTTCAATTTAAAATTCTTCAAATTGAGAAATCAGGAGCTGTGTGAGGATTCAGTGACATGTGAAAGGAGCCCAGGACATGCTGGTGTGTGTTCCAGAGTTAAGATTTTCTGGCTTCCTTGCTCCTCCTTTCTTTTTCATCCCCCCTTCCTTTTGTTTTTGTCTTCCTTCATTTCATCTATTGAAATATTTATTTGTTTGTTTGCTAATTTTACTGACCTAATAGATAAACATGGTTCAGAAAAATGAATGATTAAATTACTATTTAAATAGCATGCTAGATATTAAAATATTCTGAAATCACATTGTTTATACCACATTATAAGAAAACATTTGGTGGTTCATTAAGAGAAATTGGACCTACAGAAAGATTTCAGTAAATATACCATGACTGTTGCTATGGCTTGGTTTAAACAAAACATCAGATTGTTTGAGGCATGTATAATATGTGATTGTTGTTATTCACATAACTTCCATATTGTTGACTCTTGAAGCAGTCCCTTAATAACCACTTTGTTATTTCATATGTCTTTCAAACATTTTACTTGGAAGCATCAGTTTTGAAGACAGTCCTTTAAACATTTCCAGAAGTAAATCTATAATCTCCAAAAAGAGTGCCATTTCCAAGTTATCTATAAGAGTATTAAAGTGGTTTCATTCCCTCAGGTTTGACATTGTGGCATCATCTATGTCTATTTATTTTCCTCAGTTCTAATTGAATTTTTCTCCTTAATCACTTTCTGTAACTCACCTTTGTTCTTCTCCAATCAATGACTACTACTAGCCTATATTCTCAATACATTTTTTTTAATGTGTTCCAAATTTTTTTCGTTCACACCCCTTGCCAAATACTGCTTTACTGTTTATTATATGTCAGATACTCTTCTGATTGTTGAGGAAACAGCAAACAATAAGCTAGACATCATTCATGCAGTCATGGAATTGTACTAGAAGGTAAGATTGTAGTAGGAGAGGAAGGACTTTAAATAATGCCAAATGCTGATACATGCCATAAAATTGGGCTTCCCTGATAGTTCCGTTGGTAAAGAATCCGCCTGTAATGCAGGATACCCTGGTTTGATTCCTGGGTCGGGAAGATCCACTGGAGAAGGTATAGGCTACCCACTCCAGTATTCTTGGGCTTCCCTTATAACTCAGCTGTAAAATCATTGGATATCAAGTACTTAAGCAGAGGAGGGAGATGGTGGAGAGACAAAGAAAATCTTTGAGGAGATGGGTTCTGAGCTGAGAAGTGTCTAACACTTTGTGACCCTATGAACTACAGCACAACAGGTTTTCCTGTCCTTCATTATATCCTGGAGTTTGCTCAAATTAATGTCCATTGAGTCAGTGATACTATCCAACCATCCCATCCTCTATCAACGCTTTCTCCTCCTGCCCTCAATCTTTCCCAGCATTAGGATCTTTTCCAATGAGTTGGCTCTTTGCATCAGGTGGCCAAAGTATTAGAGCTTTATTATCAGTCATTCCAGTGACTATTGAGGGTTGATTTCCTTTAGGAATGTTTGGTTTGATCTTTGGTTTGATTTGATTTAAATGACACACAAGTTATTACTGACCCTTCTCAGAACATAGTGCCACTCATTGCCTCTGGATCTATAAACATTTNTATACTAGGTCAGAGACAGGCACGCAGAGACAAAAAAAAAAAAAAAAAAACAACTTTTATTCACTTTTTATTTGGGCCTCTCAATGGATTGAATGGGGTACACTCACAATGAGGAAGGCAATCTGCTTTACTCATTCTACAAATTCAGATGTTAATCTCATCACAAAGATCCTTACAGACACATCCAGACTGTTCAACCAAGTATCTGGGCCCCATGGACAAGTAAAGTGGACACACAAGATCAAGCATAAAAAGTAATCCTGGCTGTGTCCCAGAGAATCCCCTGGATTTACACAAATTCCTGAGAAACCTAATTTCCTTCTGGAAATTGGACTCGGTCACCATGACAATAATCTCTTTCTGTACCTATCAGTGAGGAAGCTTAAAAAGCCTAAAAAGATCATGTGGCAGTCAATTTTAAATTCATTTCTATGGCCTCTGTTAAAATCATTCTTGCCTCAGACTCAAAATGATAAAAATGCATTTAGTCCAAAGTCACAGAGATATGAATCAATTATCTATCTTTTGGGTAACCAAGTATAATATTTACAGGGTTCTTGTTTCTCAGGCCTATGTTCTCTGCTTATATGAGAGGCTGCTACTGCTGCTAAGTCACGTCAGTCGTGTCCAACTCTGTGCAATCCCATAGACGGCAGCCCACCAGGCTCCCCCATCCCTGGGATTTTCCAGGCAAGAACACTGGAGTGGATTGCCATTTCGTTCTCCAATGCATGAAAGTGCAAAGTGAAAGTGAAGTCACTAAGTCGTGTCCAACTCTTCGCGACCCCATGGACTGTAGCACACCAGGTTTCTCCATCCATGGGATTTTCCAGGCAAGAGTACTGGAGTGGAGTGCCATTGCCTTTTCCGTTCTATCTTTTGGGTAACTAAGTATAATATTTACAGGGTTCTTGTTTCTCAGGCCTATTTTCTCTGCTTATATGAGACGCTGCTACTGCTGCTAAGTCAGGTCAGTCGTGTCCAACTCTGTGCGATCCCATAGACGGCAGCCCACCAGGCTCCCCCATCCCTGGGATTTTCCAGGCAAGAACACTGGAGTGGGTTGCCATTTCATTCTCCAATGCATGAAAGTGCAAAGTGAAAGTGAAGTCACTAAGTCGTGTCCAACTCTTCGCGACCCCATGGATTGTAGCACACCAGGTTTCTCCATCCATGGGATTTTCCAGGCAAGAGTACTGGAGTGGGGTGCCATTGCCTTTTCCATATATGAGAGGCAATATATAGCAAATCTTGTGGGTAATACCTTCAATGGATGGAGTGTTACTTATTAGCCATCTCTGACACTCTTCTACCATTCTATCAAGCCAGATATTCTTGAATGATGGGGAACATGATAGCCTAGTGAATTCCATGGAATTCAGATATTTGATGCATTTTCTTTGCCATAAAATGTGTCCCCTCCTTTGGTAACATAATTGGTTGAATAGTGTCTTTTCAAAATTCTCATCCACCCAAACCCTCAAACTGAAGTTATTTGAAAATAGAAGTCTCATAAATGTAATTAGTCAAGGGTTCAAATAGGATCATACTGGATTACAGTGGGCCCTCCATCCAATGAGACTATCCTTAGAAGAGACAGAAAAGGACACACAGAGAGATACCCAGAAGGTGGTGTGAAGATGGGAGCAGAAAATGAAATGATATCTCTATAAGTCAAGGATTGTCAAGGATTTCTGGCAACCACCAGACGCTAGGAAACATCATGTGGTCTCTCCCTCACAGCCATAAAAATAAGTTCTACAGATATCTGGTGATTTTTGTACTTGTTTGAGAATATCTTATACATAGTGTTTCTATTTTATAATGAAATGCTATTATATGCATATTATTACAACATTTTGGTAGCTTTGATATACAGTTTATGATGTTAAATTTGAGTAGTAAGTCACTTGGTCACTTACGGTGTGTGATTTAGCTTGTAACAGGACTAGCAGTAGGCCAGGAGTTTCATTTCAATTAGTTGTTTCAGGGGCTAAAACATGTGGGGTCAGGGTTATGATTTTACTATTGTGGCCAAGCATAGATTCTATATAACACTCTCTTCAGAAATAGTCACTGTTGGCATCTCTGGGTTGCTGAGTCATGGGCCTATGTCCCACTCAAAGCATCCACATCCAAAGAAGTCCACTAAACTTTATGTCTCTTTGTTTGGAACAGATAGCACAAAGTATGGCGAGATAAATCTCCCTTTAGATTGGATATTTTGTTTCTGAATTCTCAGACATTTCGCTGATGTGCCATTTCTTTAGCCTTCATAGAGTTTTCTTGTGGCATTCTATCATGTAATATTTTACTAAGGGATCAAAAGTGCTTTCTGCTTCCTGTGTGCCAGTTTCAATTGGTATAATACGACTAATGTAATAGCTCCACATGATGTTATATGTAATACCTAGATGATCAATATTCTGCTTCCTTTATTATGACAAGATAAAAAATAAATGAAAAATCCTGGGGAAAAATAATAATAGTCTGGGAGAAATTCACAGGATATCCTTGTGACCACATTGCATGGTTTTTCCCAGAACCCTCATCGACTCCTTAGTAAAAGCACTTCAGAACAGAGAATGAACTTACCTTTGAGAACTTTTGCACAAGAAGCCATAAATTTTTGCTTGGGAAATTCAAGTTATTTTCTCCTCAGATGATACTGATTTTTTCCCTTTCCATCCTCCATATATTACAAGTAATTCCTTATAAGGTTGCCCATCTGTTCCATTTCTAGTGACCTCCAAATAAATGTCTTTACAACAAATCTTTATGAATCTTTAAAATAATTTTATATCATTCCATTCCTCTAGTTTATTGTAGTTATTGTCTACATAGTTTCTGACAGCTACAAACCACACTGCTCTTGAATGCCATGATTCATATTGAAATCAGGAAAACTAATTGTGTAGTTGCAGCCTACCATGACCACCTTCAAGGGCAATGATGGCTCCTTTGCCAGTGATTTCTGTGTGCCTCAATGTTGTGATGTAAGGACTATTTTTTTTTTTTTTTTTTGCTTTCACACAATAGATCTATTCCAGCATCACCACTCACTGAAATTTGACATCCATCCTATACAGTGTGGCAGATAAGTTCAAGCATATTGATTCCATTAACTGTAGAATGTCATTGAGTACAGAATACTACTATCCATTTTAGTCCATTAGGGCTGCTATAAAAAAATATCATAGAGTGGATGGTATAAACACCAAACATTTATTTCTCACAAATCTGGAGATTTGGAAGTTATAGAAAGGTGCCAGCATTGTCAGATAGGGAAAACTTGGGAGTCCTATGACAGCACAAATCACATTCTTCAGGGCTCAATCTTTATAACTTAATCACCTAATCCTATTACCTTCCAAAGGTCTCATCTCTTAACACCATCATAGTGAGGCGTAGAATTTCAACATACATTTTTGGAGGGACAGAACTCTCAGTTCATAGCATCAACATAGCTTCATTCTCCAGCTCTTAAGCAATCCATCACTTCACAAGTATTGGACAAAGATATCCATATCAATATGAATGGATTTGGCCCCATTAAGTTTTCTATTTTCTTTCTTGGTATAAAATCCATAAACTCTTCTTTCTACTTATTTTCTAGGCCTTTGCCAATATTAATAGCAAGANAGTTTCTAGGGGTCAGGAAGACAGGTGGTTCTGTCTCAGAGTCTCTCATGGGGTTGCATCATCTGAAGGCTCAACTGGGGCCCCTTCCAAAATGGTGTACTCAGCGGTGATTGGCAGGAGGCCTTAGTTTCTCACCACTGGATTCTCCATAGGATTGCTTGAGCCTCCTAATCACTTGGCAGCTAAGCCATGAGACAGAGAGGAAGGAGGAAACCACCATGCTGATACCATCTAGTCTCAGAAGTCACACAAGGTCACTTTTGGCATATTCTCTTATTGAGAAGTGAGTCATTAAGTTTAACCTACACTCAAGGAGAGGGGAATTAGTCTCTATGTTTTGAAGAGGGAAAGTTTCAAAGAATTGGTGAATATACTTTTTTTGTTTCTTTTCCATTATGGTTTATTATAGGATATCGAATATAGTTGCCTATGCTATACAGTAGGACCTTGTTGTTTATCCATCCTTGTTTAATAGTTTACATCTGCTAACCCAAAACTTCCAATCATTCCCTCTTCCTACTCCCCTTCCCCCTTGGTAATCCCAAGTCTGTTCTCTTTGTGAGTCTTTTTCTCTTTCCTAAATATGTAATTTGTGTCATATTTTAGATTCCACATCTAAATGATATCAAATGATATTTGTCTTTGGCTTCCTTCACTTAGTATGGTAATCTCTGGGTCCATCCATGTTGCTGCAAATGGCATTATTTCATTATTTTTGATGGCTGAGTAGTATTCCATTGTATAGATGAACCACTTCTACTTTATCCATTGCTTTGTTGATGGACATTCAGGTTGTTTCCATCTCTTGGCTATTCTAAATAGTGCTGCAGAGAACATGGGGGTGCAATATCATTTTGATTGTTAGATCATATGGTAGCTCTATTTTTAGTTTTTTGAGGAACCTCTATAGTGTTTTCCATAGTGACTGCACCAATTTAAATCCACCCAACAGTGTAGGAGTCTTCCCTTTCCACCACATCCTCTCCAGCAGTAAAATTGATTTTTGAAAAGCCTCAGTGTTGTTAGCCATCACATTCAGAAGCCCTTTGTAAATGATTCTTTCCATCTCTGCCCTTCCTTCCTATGACTTCAAGTTTTGTCTGTCTTCCCAATAAGCATGTTTCTGAATTATACGTTTTCCATTACAGACTGACATTCATAAGTTTAGTGCCTTCTAATGCACAATTTGTTCCCCATTTCAGTGTACTTCTTTTAGCAATAGATTTTTTTCAGAGCAGCAGCCTTTAGAAATAGCCAGCATAATATACTGCCCATCAACCAGAGAGCTTACTTTTCAACAGCCCACTCAACATGAATCATACAGCAATTATTATAACTGATTGGCTCAAAAAGTTTCATTTGATTTTCAGTCCAATTATTTTGATGATAAAAGTAAACTGGTGAATGGTTTCTTTTCTGTAAACTTGTGAAAAAAAAAGAGGAAAAATGGTGCACACTAATGAGCCTATTGGGCTTCCCTGGTGCTTATTAAAATAGTGAAATTCATGGTATGATATGTTTGTTTGATGAAAATGATTATTTAAGAAACTGAAGTAGCTTCTCTCCCCAATGAGAGAAGTGCTCGAATTTAAGAGCCAGTGACAGAAGTCTTGGCAAGACTAAATCCAGCCTTTGGCTACCTTCACCAGTGACTCTGGTATCTCTGTCCAACTCAATAACTGCAATTCTAAATGTGTACACAAAGATAGTTGGAATTTTCAAGGAAGCAAGTAACTTATTCATGACCAGAAATGCCTGCTTCTACAATCTTTCACCTTTATACCTTCCAAGAAACTCTGATTTTACCTTCTGAAAAAATTTCAAGTATCTGTGAGAATGTCTATTGTATGCAACAAAGATGATAATGGAACAGAGTTAAAGCTGCAGAGAAAGAGGAAAATAATTTTAAATGGTACATCAGAAAATAAAAGCCTTTCTTTTTATGTAGATTTGGAGACAAAAAATAAATAGGTAGAAACTTGTGTAATCCTTATTATATCCCATGAGCTATGATGTATTATTAGTACAGATTGATAGGAAAGAATGATTAGTTATGGTTATAGACTTGCCTGGTGGCTAGACAGTAAAGAATCCGCCTGCACTGCAGAAGACCTGGGTTTAATCCCTGGACTGCAAAGATCTCCTGGAGGAGGGCATGGCAACCCACTCTAGTATTCTAGCCTGGAGAATCCCCATGGATGGAGGAGCCTGGCAGGCTATAGTCCCTGGGGTCACAAAGAGTCGGGTATGACTGAGTGACTAAGCACACATGGGTGTATAGGAAAAAGCAGTCTTGCAAAACTGTAAATTGAAACACTCACTGAATATTCTTGGACATGTGAAGTTGAATCAAAGGGTTAATGACACAGATGCAAATGTGGCTTGTAAGGACATGACAGAGTAAAACAATCTAATAAAAAGAGAAAAGCAGAGAGTGTATCATGTAAGATTATCAAGACTGTTCTTATGAGCCTCCTGCATTCATGTTGGAGATAATTTAGAAGGGTCAAGAATCTCCTCTTGTGGAGGGAAGAGGTGATCATTGGTTTGTGCCTTGTGACTCAGGTTCACTGTTCAAGAACCTTTCTATTAACTGAGTGTAAAAAAAAAAAATACCCTGTGATGTAGAAAAAGTAATAAAGGGTTAAACAAGGCCACAGAAAGAAGGAAATTGCCATCATATCAGAGTCTCAAACTTACAACTTGATACTGCAACCCCATTCTAAAAGTAGAGTTCAGAAACTCAAGATATTATAGGCAAGCGTGAAAGTCACTCAGTTGTGTCTGACTCTTTGTGACCCCATGGACTTATATAGCCCATGGAATTCTCCAGGCCAGAATACTGGAGTGGGTAGCCTTTCCCATCTCCAGGGGATCTTCCTAACCCAGGGTCAAACCAAGGTCTCATGCATTGCAGGGAGATTCTTCACTAAGCTGAGCCACAAGGGAAGCCCAGGAATACTAATGTAGGTAGCCTATCTCTTCTCCAATGGATCTTCCTGACCCAGGAATCGAACTGGGGTCTCCTGCATTGCAGGTGGATTTTTGACCAACTGAGCTATCAGGGAAGCCCATTACAGACATGGATGATTTAATATTTATTCTAGAAAGAATTAGCATAAATTTCCCGAAGAATGCTTGTACAGATTCATGTGGCAACTCTGGGCTCTCACAGTTGCTGAAAATGTTTCAGGGTCAGGTTTTGGGGGGCCAGGCTGGTTCCACACTTACTAGAAAGCTGAGTCATATGTTAGTCTACTGGGTGAGGAGATCATACTGACTTCCTGTAGTCTTCTATTTGATGCAGACCAGGCGCAGCAGCCACCTGACCAAAATTCTAACAAGATTCACAAGCAGATAAGAAGAAATTATTTCAGTGTTCAACCGAAGAAAGACTGAACCTTTTTAAACCTCCAAAAAAAGAGCTGAAATAAGAAATAATTTTCTACTATAGAACTTTTATAAGACCAGTAACTTCTATGCTCCCTGAAAAGTATTTAAGAAACTATTTGAATGTCAAATCTTGATTCAGTACAGTTCAGTCGCTCAGTTGTGTCCCACTCTTTGCGACCCCATGAATCAGAGCATGCCAGGCCTCCCTGTCCATCACCAACTCCCGGAGTTTATCAAAACTCATGTCCATCAAGTCGGTGATGCCATCCAGCCATCTCATCCTCTGTCGTCCCCTTCTCCTCCTGCCCCCAATCCCTCCCAGCATCAGGGTCTTTTCCAATGAGTCCACTCTTTGCATAAGGTGGCCAGATTTAGATTGGAGCTTCAGATTTAGCATCAGTCCTTCCAATGAACACTTAGGACTAATCTCCTTTAGAATAGACTGGTTGGATCTCCTTGCAGTCCAAGGGACTCTCCAGAGTCTTCTCCAACACCACAGTTCAAAAGCATCAATTCTTCANTCTTTTCCAATGAGTCCACTCTTTGCATAAGGTGGCCAGATTTAGATTGGAGCTTCAGATTTAGCATCAGTCCTTCCAATGAACACTTAGGACTAATCTCCTTTAGAATAGACTGGTTGGATCTCCTTGCAGTCCAAGGGACTCTCCAGAGTCTTCTCCAACACCACAGTTCAAAAGCATCAATTCTTCATGGCTCAGCTTTCTTCACAGTCCAACTCTCACATCCATACATGACTACTGGAAAAACCATAGCCTTGACTAGATGACCTTTGTTGGCAAGTAATGTCTCTGCTTTTGAATATGCTATCTAAGTTGGTCATAACTTTCCTTCCAAGGAGTAAGCGTCTTTTAATTTTATGGCTGCAATCACCATCTGCAGTGATTTTGGAGCCCAAAAAAATAAAGTCAGACACTGTTTCTACTGTTTCCCCATCTATTTCCCATGAAGTGATGGGACCAGATGCCATGATGTTAGTTTTCTGAATGTTGAGCTTTAAGCCAACTTTTTCACTCTCCTCTTTCACTTTCATCAAGAAGCTTTTTAGTTTCTCTTCACTTTCTGCCATAAGGATGGTGTCATCTGCATATCTGAGGTTATTGATATTTCTCCTGGCAATCTTGATTCCAGCTTGTGCTTCATCCAGCCCAGCGTTTCTCATGATGTACTCTGCATATAAGTTAAATAAGCAGGCTGACAATATATAGCCTTGATGTACTCCTTTTCCTATTTGGAACCAGTCTGTTTAGTCCCCTGTTTAAATACTGTCTTTAAAAGACCTGCCTTGGTGACAGTCTAGAGTGGAAAGAGCAAGTCAGATGTCTTGAATACTTCATAGTTCCAGCTCTGGAAGTCTTTATATACACACACACACACACACACACACACACACACACACACATATATAATAAATGGAATATTACTCAGCCATAAAAATAATGAAATTATGCCATTTGCAGCAACATGGATGGACCTGGGGATTACCATATTGAGTATAGTGAATCAGAGAAAGATAAATACCATATCACTGAATATGTAGAATCTTAAAAAAGATACAAATGAACTTAATTACAAAACGAATAGATTCACAGACATAGAAAATAAACTTCAATTCAGTTCAGTCACTCAGTCATGTCCGACTCTTTGCGACCCCATGAGTTGCAGCACACCAGGCCTCCTGTCATCACCAACTCCCGGAGTTCACTCATATTCACGTCCATCGAGTCAGTGATGCCATCCAGCCATCTCATCCTCTGTCATCCCCTTCTCCTTCTGCCCCCAATCCCTCCCAGCATCAGGGTCTTTTCCAATGAGTCAACTCTTCGCATGAGGTGGCCCAAGTACTGGAGTTTCAGATTTAGCATCATTCCTTCCAAAGAAATACCAGGGTTGATCTCCTTCAGAATGGACTGGTTGGATCTCCTTGCAGTCCAAGGGACTCTCAAGAGTCTTCTCCAACACCACAGTTCAAAAGCATCAATTCTTCGGTGCTCAACTTTCTTTAAAGTCCAACTCTCACATCCATACATGACTACTGGAAAAACCATAGCCTTGACTAGACAGACCTTTGTTGGCAAAGTAATGTCTCTGCTTTTGAATATGCTATCTAGGTTGATTATAGCTTTCCTTCCCAGGAGTAAGCTTCTTTTAATTTCATGGCTGCAGTCACCATCTGCAGTGATTTTGGAGCCCTCAAAATAAAGTCTGACACTGTTTCTACTGTTTCCCCATCTATTTGCCATGAAGTGATGGGGCCAGATGCCATGATCTTCGTTTTCTGAATGTTGAGCTTTAAGCCAACTTTTTCACTCTCCTCTTTGACTTTCATCAAGAGGCTCTTTATTTCTTCTTCACTTTCTGCCATAAGGGTGGTGTCATCTGTGTATCTGAGGTTATTGATATTTCTTCCAACAATCTTGATTCTAACTTGTGCTTCATCCAGCCCAATATTTCCCATGATGTACTCTGCATGTAAATTAAGTGAGCAGGGTGACAATATACAGCCTTGACGTACTCCTTTCCCAATTTGGAACCAATCTGTTGTTCCTTGGCCAGTTCTAACTGTTGCTTCTTGACCTGCACACAGATTTCTCAGGAGCCAGGTAAGGTGGTCTGCTATTCCCATCTCTTTAAGAATTTCCCACAGTTTGTTATGATCCACACAGTCAAGGGCAGTCAAGATTTCAAACACTGAAATAAAGAGGTAGACATGAGGGGAAATTCCATGCTAGTCATTAATTTATAAACCTTTACCTACACTAGTCTATTTGATATATAGACAGGTCAATCAATCTTGACTATAATGACAGATTTTGCTTGTCTAAGAATATGTTTATAGCCCAGACCAAGTTTTCCTAAAAAGTTATTTTCCTGTAGTAGCTCTATAAAAATAGAGAGACATTTTAAATGTTAGAGGATTTGGGAATTATTTGTGAAATCTCAAGCCACTAGGGTTAACATAATTGTTTCATCTAATCATGCCTTGGAGGCTGTTGTATAACATTGATATATTGATGAGGAAAGGAAGGTTCTAACCGAACACAGCCAGCCATTTTATATAGAGAGGATGCTGAAGAGTAGGCATGGAGAATTGACTACACAAATGCCTCGAGCCAAATGTATTGATTGAGACAGTCAGCATATTAGTAGGAGCCTCAAACCTTCTCGGAAACCAAGGGGAAATGGAACACTCTTAAACAATGAATTGACTTTTGTCTTCCCGCAATGAGACCTGAATATTTATGTCTCCATCCTTGGAGCATTATCACTGGAGCCCTAGGATTCTGACTCGGGTGGCTATCACTGTATGAAAAATGAAAAGTCCGTTTTGTAGCACAGCTAAATAAAGAAAGTTTACTGAAGACTCACTAGTATGCATAATCAAATGAATCACTTGGTCACAAAAATAATGAATAGTCTTTAGAACTAAGGCCTTAAGAATTTATATATAATGACCCCCAAACAAGGTTAATATTATATTTAATACATATAACATCACTGACATTCCCTGATGGCTCAGTTGGTAAAGAATCCATCTGCAGAGCAGGAGACCCCAGTTCAATTCTTGGGTCAGGAAGATCTGCTGGAGAAGGGATAGGCTACCCACTCCAGTATCCTTGGGCTTCTCTTGTGACTCAGCTGGTAAAGAATCCTCCTGCAATGCAGGAGTGTCCTGGGTTTGATCCCTGGGTTGGGAAGACCCCCTGGAGAAGGTAAAGGCTACCCACTCCAGTATCTGGCCAAAGAATTCCATGGACTGTATAGTCTATGGGATTGCAAAGAGTCAGACAAGACTGAGCAACTTTCGCTTTCACAGTGCCTTACAAATTAACCATATTTATCCAGGTGTAAGGCAGCCTACACGGAGAAGGCAATGGCAACCCACTCCAGTACTCTTGCCTGGAAAATCCCATGGACAGAGGAGTGTGCAGTCCATGAGGTCGCAAAGAGTCAGACACGACTGAGCGACTTCACTTAAACTTTTCACTTTCATGCATTGGAGAAGGAAATGGCAACCCACTCCAGTGTTCTTGCCTGGAGAATCCCAGGGACGGGGGAGCCTGGTGGGCTGCTGTCTGTGGGGTCACACAGTGTCAGACACAACTGAAGTGACTTAGCAAGGCAGCCTACAAGAGCTGCCTGTAGGAAGCAATTCAGGCCAAGCAGTCCTGGCCAGGACAATGCCATTAAACTGGCAAAGGGTATGGTCCTTAGCCTCCCTGATCTTTGTGAACCCATATGGACAAGAGAGACTCACAAGACACTGCTGGAACCAAACCAGGGCTTTGCTAGTTTAAGGGTAGAGAATCTTTCCTCCCTTGCCTCATCTTTCTTAGGTTTTAAAGACCTCATTTTGAAAGAATGAATAGACCAGAACCTCAATTCACCGCCACTTCCCAAGCCTTCCCACCTTTCTTTTCTGCTGTTTGGATTACTCGTCCTCTGCTCCTTCTTAAATAGGTTTCATTCAGATGAAGTCCAAGCACGTATGTTCAAGGGTCCCTAATTTCTCTATGGGAATCATTAAATGTTGTTCTTTTCTAAGTTGGTCTCACACAGGCAAATTCTGGGTTATCTGTCCAACTGCCTTGTAACCCTAGGCTGCCATACAATTTCAAGGTCCACGCTTGCACTTCTCTGGATGATTACATTGGTGCCAAGTGATCTGCTTACATGACAGGTTTAATGTAAGGCTTCTTAAACTAGGGTTAGCACAGACATCTGCAGAGATAAGCTTGGGAACTGAAAATCCTTAAAATTTCACCCTCCATCTTTTATCCTCTCAGGCCTTGGGTGTTTTATCCTAGGCAGCTATCTGAGTTAACACGATCTCTGTGGAAATTTTTTAATGTCTAATTAATGTGGTACTGGGAGCCAGAGTGAGGAACTCTACCCATGGCAAAGGTCATGAAGGAGGAGGCTTCGGCATACGCAAAGGCAAGATCGAGCCTTAGGAAACCCCCTGTTCCCAAGCATCTACCCCCAAAACCAGAGTCTACCTACTTTACTGTTTTATGCTTTCACCTACACCTCTGACTTTACGGGGGGCTCTCCCCCATCACCATTTCTCTCGGAGAAGGAGTTAACTTACACCTCCAAGTCAATAAAAATTCCTGGACGTGACAAGGGTGTCTCAGTTCAAACCTCTCTGCTGACAGACTAGCTTGTGTGACAGGATTATCCATACTCCTGGAACTACGCACATGATTGTTTACTACCTCTCAACAATAAATAGCACAGAGAGTTTGGAGTATTTTGAAGGTCTTAATTAGCATAGGGCTTTTCTCATTGTTGAGTAAATGATTGCCGCCAGGCCTCCATATCCTTAGCACCTGGGAATATATTAATCAATGTATTTGGAATATGGAAAAGGAAATATAGTAGTTTTTGATGTTAGCAATACTAGACTTTTTGAGTTAATGAATTTTCTCTTTTGTTATAGATCACTGTACTTTGTTATAAATCACTGTGTCCTTGCTATGTAAAAATGTAACTTTATCACTATCTTAAGACTAAATAGATCTTAAGGGGAATATTGGTGAAGGGTTTTCATTTGTTGGGCTGATGTTTGCTGCTAAATCTCCATATTCCCTGCCCTTATAATGAATATAACTAGCATATAGGAGAATAAGTATTAACCTTTAAGATTAATCATGTTAACCTTTAGGTTAAATAAATTCATTTCTTGATTGTAACCCACTACACCCTCACCCTATAGGAAGGCAACTTTATTTGGAGGCTGGTGCCTAGTTTAAGAAAAAACACCCTTGGAAAAAATAAGTTTTCTGGTTAACTGACCATTATCAGAAAGAAAGGGTCATAAAATGTCAGCAGGCCTCATGGCCAGAAGATGATGTAAAACCCCTAAGACCTTTTTTTATACATTTATGTGAAGCACCTGATGTTGATAAAGGTCAGGACTGCTGACCCCTGCGTGACTTTAAAATTTCCATTTGTCTCTATATGTAACAAAAGGTATATAAGCAAACCTAAAAAATAAAGAAATCGGATTAGTTTCTGGAAAGACTGATTCCCCCGTGTTGTTTCTTTCTTGCTTCCCATTTTTCTGGCTGAATTCCCATCTGGAGCGTGGGTGCCTGCCACGTCTACTTACTTGCCCCAGCTTTCAAGTTCCACGCGAGAAGGAGCCCAAGGAGGGGAACCTTCCGATATTCAAGTGGCGCTGGTGGCCCAACGTAGATGGTGCAAATTCCTTGTCTTGGAATTTTATTGGTATCCCACGTAAACCAAGTTATTCAGCTTCATTTTCTCCACTAATATTTCCTACTACACTATCCGTTTCTAAACTCTCTGTATATCTGTAATTAAATAAGTTTTTTCCTAGGACACTATTCCGTCTCCCCTTCGAATCACCCTGGATCCACCGGGGCTGGACCCTGGCAATGTGGGGCTTCCCAAGTGGCACAGTGGTAAAGAATCCACCGGTCAATGCAGGATATGCAAGAGATGTGGACTTCCCTGGTGGCTCAGATGGTAAAGCATCTGCCTACAATGCGGGAGACGCACATTCAATCCCTGGGTCAGGAAGATCTTCTGGAGAAGGAAATGGTAATCCACTCCAATATTCTTGCCTGGAAAATCCCATGGACTGAGAAGCCTGGTAGACTACAGGCTGTGGGGTCGCAAAGAGTTGGACACGACTGATCAACTTCACTTTCACTTTCAATGTGGGGCTTCCCAAGTGGTGCAGTGGTAAAGACTCCGCCTGTCAATGCAGGAGATGCAAGAGATGTGGGTTTGATCCCTGGGTTGGGAAGATCTCCTGGAGTAGGAAATGGCAACCCATCACAGTATTCTTGTGAAAACCCCATGGACAAAGAGGAGCTTGGCAGGCTACAGTCCATAGGGTTACAAAGAGTCAGACACAACTGAGTGACGGAACACTCACAGACACACATAATGTCTGTCAACATCATCTCTCACATAAAGATGTTTATTTCTTGGACACTGTGTCTTCAGTGTTTTTGTTTTTTTGTTTTCTTTCTTTCTTTCACTGTCCTGTATTTGATATGCTATAAATTTTGAAAGATCACCATGGCCAGATTAAAAGACTTGGTATGGGAGCTGGGAATGCCACATGTGAGAGAGAAAAAGATCGGTGAGACAAGAGAGGGGTATATTATTCTTGTTTCCTTAGGAGGAAGGGGACAACATGAGAGGAACTGACGATGTTCTGTCACATTCACAATTGATATCGAAAGTAATGTGGTGAGAGGAAAAGACCATGGAGTTTGGAGTCACTCAGACAGTTACGTGGTTAGGGGAAAATGCTTGGCTTTTCAAGTCTTGCTTTTTTTAAATAATAGGAATAAAAATACTTAGATCTCTTTATCACTGGCACTAGAACTACTAAGTTACATATTTAAAAAAATAAGAATTTGGACTCTTACATCTTATGCAAAAAATTAATTCAGGAAGAATCATAGACTTAAATGTAAATGTTGAAATTATCAAGCTTCTTTTTTTGTAATATCTATCTGGTTTTGGTATCAGGGCGATGGTGGTCTCATAGAATGAGTTTGGGAGTGTTCCTCTCACTGCAATTTTTGGAAGAGTTTAAGAAGGCAATGGCACCCCACTCCAGTACTCTTGCCTGGAGAATCCCATGGATGGAGGAGCCTGGTAGGCTGCAGTCCATGGGGTCGCTAAGAGTTGGACACGACTGAGCGACTTCACTTTCCCTTTTCACTTTCATGCATTGGAGAAGGACATGGCAACCCACTCCAGTGTTCTTGCCTGGAGAATCCCAGGGATGGGAGAGCCTGGTGGGCTGCCGTCTATGGCGTTGCACAGAGTCGGACACGACTGAAGTGACTTAGCAGCAGCAGTAAGAAGTCTAGATGTTAGCTCTTCTCTAAATGTCTGGTAGAATTTGCCTGTGAAGTCATCTGGTCCTGGACTTTGTTGAAAGTTTTTACACCACAGTTTAATTTTCAGTACTTGTCATCGGTCTGTTTGTATTTTCTATTTCTTCCTGGTTCAATCTTGGAAGGTTATAATTTTCTAAGGATTTGTCCATTTCTTCCATGTTGTCCATTTTATTGGTGTATATTTACTTATAATAGTCTCTTATGATCCTTTGTATTTCTGTGGAGTCAGTTGTAACTTTTCCTTTTTTTATTTCTGATTTTATTGATTTGAGTCCTTTCCCTATAGAGCTTCTAAAATAAACACAGGATATCTTTGTAACCTGGAGATGAGTAAAGATCTCTTAGGGCTCAAAAAGCTTGAAGTGTAAGGGAAAAAAATTGATAAATTGGACTTCATTAAAATTAAAAACTTGTGTTTTTCAAAGGACACTGTTTACATCTCAGTAAAGTTACAGCAGTAAAATCCCTTTAGCAGTTCAGATATTCTATATTATGGAGAACTGCAGGTATCTCCAGAGGGCAATCCCAGTGATGAATGATGCTAATGAACAGGAAGTTTTTCTTTAAGGTGCTCTTGAAAGGCAGGACAACTAAGAAGCTGGGGCAGCATGAATGAAGGGGGGTGGGATTTGGGAGGAATGAAGTTCCCTTAAGTTGTCATGAAAACCAAGTATTTACTTTGTTTTTCAAAACCATTTTCATGTCACATTTGCGGAATATGCACTGTATATCATTGCTATGACAAGTGGAGCACATAAAGTATTTCTGAAAACAAAGCAAAAGACCTATGGGCAGCTCAGAAGCAGCCAGTTGAATTTATACTACAAGAGCCAGAGTGAGGGTTAAGTTTGGGGCTAAGTTCCAAAACTTAATTACTGAAATGTGCATACTTAATTATCCTCACAAAATAACACTCCTGACGTCTCAACAGTTGCAATAGACAAATTTGCATATTAAAAATTTCATAATACTTCCTGAAATATTGATTTTATATTGATCTCTTTTTTAAGCTCTAAATAATTTAAATGTTTCTATAATATTTGGGAACACAGAGTGACGATAATAATTGTTTAGCCCATGCTCTCCTGTTTGCAAAGCTCATGGCCATATTAGCAAAACTATCTCATGAGTTTGATTGCATGTGTGACAAAGTGACAAGGTGAATGCCAAGTTGCAATGAATGATCTTTTTATTATTTTCCATTATTGAGGAGGAAGGAATTTTCCTCTGCCATTCTAGGTTCTTCTGGCTGGTCTAAGAATTTTAAACTGACATAAGTCAGAGTAATAGGAGAAAAATCCAATGAAAGTTTTAATAATGTATATGCAGAAAAACAGCTTAATGACATGTATATGAAGAAAACTGAGTAATTCACCCAAATGAACAAAACCCTCACCTTGAATACCATATTCAGCTAAAGACAGAGGATGTTGGGAGTAGGAGTTTGGGACACCAAAGGGGAGGAAGGCCATGCACATGGAGATGGAAAAGCAGTGTTTGAAAAATATTTACTGGGCCACACAGAGCAGTGGCACCAAGAGAAGAATCTTAATAAACAGACTTTGCTGGGTTCCCCCCTGTCCACACACCTGGTTCATACCATAGTTATCTATGGCAATGGCTCCCTGGAACAGGTCCTCTGTCTACATTCTTCAGGGAGCTTGGGGGAAGCCATGGTCTTCCTGAGTCTTTGGGGCCTTTATTGTTCTCAGCTAGAAATAATCCACATGCCAAAGAGACACTTTGGGGTGGCAAACTTTGTTCCTCTACATCATGTTCCCATTCAGTGAAAGACATCCAGTAGGGGAAGGAAGGATTGGAAGTTTGGTATCAGCAGATGCAAACTATTATATATAGGATGGATAAACAGCAAGGTCCTACTGTATAGTACAAGGATCCATATTCAGTATCTTGGGATGAACCATGAGGGAAAGGAATATGAAAAAGAATATATATATGCATAACTAAATCACTTTGCTGTATAGCAGAAATTAAACACAGCATTATAAATCAACTATACTTCAATAAAATAAAAAAAAAGAAAGGAAAATTGTTGGGGCCAGGGGATGGCATCCAAGTCTAAAGTTTAAGGTTGGATTATATCCGGGTTGGTCAACTTTTTCTGTTATGGCCCAGACAGTAAATATGTTAGGCTTCCAGAAACATATGGTCTCTGTCAGGACTACTCAACTCTGCCAGTGTAGCATGAAAGCAGATATAGATAACATGTAAACAAATGGCCATGTTGTGTTCCAAATAAACTTTATTATGGTCACTAAAAATTGATTTTCATGTAATTTTCATGTGTCATAGAATATTATTCTTTTTTATTTAACCACTTAATCATGTTAAAACCATTTTAACTTAAGAGCAGTGTAAACAAGTGACTGCCTGGGTTTGACCCAAAAGGGGTAGTTTGCTGATTCCTGGGTTAAAGTGCTAGTATTTTCCAGCCAAGTGACTTTTACTAAGTTATTTGACTTTCCTGAGACTTAGTTTTTTTATCTATGCAGTTTGGGTTGTCAGATACACCTTAGAAGGTTGCCAAGATTAAATGAATAAAAATATGGAGAGGTTCTGTGTATTCTGGAAAGCACTAAAATTTAAATAGTAATATATTTTAATATTATTAAATCATATGTTTATTGTTCTATTGAGTATTATTATATAAGTCATCAGTCACATTACTGTTATCATATTATCAAAGCAAAACATAATAACCAAAACTGGCAATGGAGAGCCTAATACGAATTAGCCTAAATAAAATGAGAATTTTTTATTTTTATCTTTGAATACATTTGACATGGAACATTGTGTAAGTTTGTAATTTCACTTTTAACCAAAGAAAGCTTGCACTTCGACTCTTCACGTTCTTATTTTCTTTTTCTTCATTGGGTGGATAACCTGATAAGTTGGGGACATTTGGGGAGTTAGGTGAAAATGAATGATGGGGGAAAATTTGACTTAAATTCCTGTTTGAAACCTCTGGTTCACCTATGCAAGCTGAATTTTCTTCCCTGAGATCTTGTAGGCGATAAAGGACATCTGTTCTGGATGATTCATACCTTTACCTGCCTCAAGGCAGAACAGGATGAGCTCTTAATACTTTTCTCCTGTCAGTAGTAAGCATGATCAGTTGCTAAGTATAATTAAACTTCAGTTGTTTAGCACTGATAAGATGACTGCAAATACTGTTGCTCTTTATATGAGAATTTCTGTTTGGGGACTATCCAAACAAAAAGCCAGCTTTCATTTATAAACTTTCACACTTAGTTTTTGAAGGGCTGGTTTATTAGAATGTATACAGATGGAAATGTCCCACGTTCTTCTTCACCTGCTGTTTTCTGAGTCCTATAGCTATACAATACCACACAACCAACTTGAAGAAAAATGAATTCAATTCACAGACTTATCTACTTACCCAGGAGCACCAAGGGCCTTGAACGCTATAGGAACTTAATAATATTAATTTTGAAAGACTTCTTTTAATGAAGTAATTAGTTCATATGGAACAAATAAATAATTTTAGAACCATGCTAACTCATACTTGATGACTTTTTCTTGTTTTTCGGTAGATTTTTTTATGGTGGTTTATTATAGGTCACTGAATACACTTCCCTGTGTGGTACAGGAGGACCTTGTTGTTTATCCATCTTATATTTAATAGTTTGCCTCTGCTAGTCCCAAACTCCCAAATTACCTTTTTTCCTATGTCTTTGTATCCCTCTGTATTCAACTATAGCAGCCATTCAAGCCAGAATCACTAGAACACTTTTGTGATTTAAAATGGACCCATGGGCCTTGATTTCCCACAAGCAGTCTAGACAGAGATGTATATGGAAGCTTCCAGCAGGAATTTCCTCAATATTTCATTGTATTATGTTGAGAAAACCACACGGAAACAAAATCTTGATTTCAACGATTTTTCTTATTTGTATACTGTCATTGCTTTTAACAGGCCTTCCTGAAGTCTATTATTTTATGAACAGAAAGTGAATTAAATCTTTTTAAATGGCATAAATTCACTCTAGCCTTAGTGTTTTTTATACACTAGCTTTAAAGTAGGAGTTTCAGTCATGTGTATTTCCATTTCAGCTACTTTGAGACATGATAATTATTCCTGCAAGTAGTAACTGGTTAGTATAGCACTAGTAAGAACCGTGAGAAATACTTTAAGGACATACGTTTGAGATGGGAGTAAGCAAAGGGGGAAAATGTTTGAGATGTGTAGCAGACACAGCTCTGATGTTGAACAGTGCAAATATTAGACTGTTTATCACTATGCCTCCCAACAGGCCCTTACACTTCCCAGGCAAGCCCCTGGGCTGAGTATGGGTACAGGAAAACTCTCAAAAGCTGTTAAAATCTAATTCAGCCCACCTTAACGTAACAATATATGAAAAAAATATATGATTAGACCTCATTAGTTTGGGATTGCCTCTCATGGAAGATTTAATCTATCTATGACAGCCATGGGGTGTTCCCATCTGGTGGTGGGGGGTGACAGTTGTTTTTTGTTTTTATTTATTTATTTAATTGAGGTATAGTTGACTTTAAAATGTTGTGTTAGATTCAGGTATACAGCAAAGTGATCAGTTTATATATATATATATGTGTGTATATATATATATTTATTATTTTTATATATATGTTCTTTTTCAGATTCTTTTCCCTTATAGGTTATTACAGAATATTGAGTCGAGTTCCCTGTGCTCTATTTTATATATGGTAGCATGGATATGTTAATCTCAAGGGGATAACATTTCTTGACTCCCACTGACCCAACTTTTATTTGGAGCCAGGCTCTCTGCCAGGTACTTTATATCCAAGATCTATCACTTACTCTTTACAAAAATCCACTGCAGGAACAGAAGTTCATATATGGGTGTTGGCTACATTGTTCTCTGTATTTTTTAATCAGACTAATGGCCAAAATGGTTCATCAAACGATGAATCCAGTCTATGCAGATAGTGGAATACTCAACAATAAAAAGGGATGACGTCTTGATATGCTCTACAACATGGACGAACCTTGAAAACTTTATGCTGAGTAAAAGAAGCCAGACACAAAAGGTCACAGGGAATAGAGCAGAATGGGTTGAGGGTAAAGGAGGTGTGACTGCTGATAGATAAGGGGTTTCCTTTGGAGGTGATGAAAATGTTCTAAAACTGATTGTGGTGATGGTTGCCCAACCCTGTAAATTTACTGAAATACTTTGAATTTACATATTAAGTGGGTGAATAGTTTAGTTTGTGAGTTAGATCCCAATAAAGCTGTTACTAACATTCATACAGTTATTTACCAACATTCTAATATATAGAGAATTAGATGCGGAAGGAATGCTGTGGGAAGACTTTTGGATTGTCCTGTTGTCCATGGGCAGCCATCAGTATTTTCATCAAGTAGGATCAAATAGAGTTTTGGTTTAGAAAAACCACTGTTTTAGCAGCATGCATGATGGATGGGAGCAAGGAAACCCCAGTGCTAAGAGAACAGTGAGGATCTGCCATATTTGTGGAGATTTTATGAAAATAGTAGTGTGTTTTGTTCTCATGGAATTTTCCCTTCCATATCAGTAAGGTAAACTCACCATTTCATCACCCACAGGAGGATTATCGCAAGGCTAAGAGAAGAATTTATTTGGAGACAACTCTCAAACAGTTCTACCTCCTTGCCAACACTTGGTATTGTTTGTCTATTCGATTCTAGCCATCTGAGTGGGTATGAAGTGGTATCTCCCTGTGGTTTTGATTTGCATTTCCCTGATGACCAGGGATGCTAAGCATCTTTTCATGTGCTTATGGTCCATTTTCTGTCTTCACCCTCTGCTTGCTAAAGTGGCAATTTTACAATTAGAGATCAGTTCCTCTGTTCTTTGAAAGTTGAAATACCTAAACCTAGTGATTCTCAAGCCAGGCAGTTTTGCCCATCTCCCCCAACCCCCACCAAGAATGGTTACCAGGTAAAATACAGATGCCCACTTAAATTTGAATTTCAAATAAATGGCTAAATTGGGTGGGACATACATACACTAACAAGTTATGAGTTGTTTATCCAAAATTCTCAGTAAACTGTGCAGCCTGTATTTTTGTTTGCTAAATCTGGCAGCTTCACCCCAGGGAGACATTTAACAATGTCTGAAGACATTGTTGGTTGTCATAACTCAGTGGGTTGGGGAGGGGGGCGCTGCCAGTGAGTTGAGTCCATGTTTACTGTGAAGCATCCCACAGTGCTCTAGAAAGTTCCTCACAACAACAAATGGCTGTGTCAGTAGCTTGGAGGTTGAATAATAACCCTGCCTTAGTGGTTTAGTGAGAACTGAGCCTGAGAGACGAGTAGTTGATGGCCTCAGGGAAAGGAGACCCTCTGGAAAAAGAATCAGAGTGAGTGGCTGGGGTGAACAGATGGAAGACTGAACTGAGTTGGGGCTTCCCAGGTGGCGCAGTGGTAAAGAATCCACCTGCCAATGCGGGAGATACAGGTTCAATCCCTGGGTTGGAAAGATTCCCTGGAGAAGGAAATGGCAACCCACTCCAGTATTCTTGCCTGGGAAATTCCAGGGACATAGGAGCCTGGCGGGCTACAGTCCATGGGGTTGCAAAGAGTTTTACATGACTGAGCACACACTCAACTGATTTACTCCATTTTCTTTGAGGGCTAAGAGACCAGTGTTGACTGCTCTTAGAGTCAAAGAAGAGGCAGGCAGGGTGGGACCGCTTGGCCACTCGAGAAGCTGTTATCAAATGGATCCCCAAATAGCATCAATGTGCTGCCTCTTGTGGCTGCTGCTGCAAACCAGAACAGAGCCTCACCTTGGGAGCTGAGAAGGATCTGAGTCCACAACCCTGGGCACCATCAGTCCAGCCTCCCACCCTCATGCCAGACCTCCAGTCCACATGGATGATGAGGCCCTCACGTGGCTCTGTTGGCATGAAATGAACAAGTCTGATTTGAACAGCAGACCAGCTGAATGAAAGATCGCATCCCGTCCCCAGGCAGGATTGCTGACCCTATATATTTTGCTTGTTGTCTCCATTTTCTGTTCACCCAGATATATATGAGAGTAGATGACAAGCTAGCATTTATCAAATTCCTGTGTGTGAGGATCGTTTCCGGTAGTATTGTCATGAGCATTAGCTTCTCCTCCCCCAGAGAACAGAGATGAGAGTTAATAGAGTTGATTAACCCAAAATCCCAGCACACAGGTTCTTAGAATATTCGTTCTCAAAAATGGCCTCTATTCGATGCTTCATCTTTACTTGCCATTATTCTGCAGCATCCCTGAGGTAGACTGGTTCATGGGAGGAATTCTGTATGCAGGAAAAGGAGCAATTCAATAATTCAGAGAGAGAAGCTCGTCCTCAACCGGATAAGTTGCCTCAAGCACTTCTATCAAAAATCATTGAATTGCTCAGAGCCATCTTCATACTCCCAAGACACCAGACGATTGTGTCTTTCAAGTCACACAGTCAAGCACAAGGTGCATCTGTCTAAAAAGTACTCATGATCCCTCATGCTATAGACATTCTTTTGAATGATTTTGGTGTTTTCATGGTCCCTGTGTTTGGAGCCATCATTAGGATGTTTCGCTTTCGTTTCATGTATCTCTCATGGAAAGTGAAGGAGATCTCCAAGATGATAACAGTGTTTCAAAAAATGAGTATTAGGTCAAATTGCTATTGGTGAATAGTAGAATACTTGTGCCTGGCATAAAATTTTTTTAAGAAAATAATGTGTAATTTCTCTCTTTTAAGTTTGCTCTTTTTTTCTTCTACTAAACATTTTTTTGAGCTTCCCTGGTGGCTCAGACGGTAAAGAATCTGCCTGCTTTGCAGGAGATCCAGGTTCAATTCCTGGGTCAAGAACATGCCCTGGAGAAGGGAATGGCTACCCGTTCCAGTATTCTTGCCTGGAGAATTCCATGGGCAGAGGACCTTGGGGAGCTACAGTCCATGGGGTTGCAAAGAGTTAGACATGACTGAGAGACTATTTTCACTTTCACACATTTTTTTATTCCTGACTACCTCAGAGTTCCCATGTTTCTGTGAAGCATTTGGATAGCAAGTTGAGGGTCCAAGAGGAATCTGGTAAGTCAGAAATTAAAAGTAAATAATCGTGTACTATGCAAAGAGGTGGACCCTGAGCCATAGAGCTGCTCTTCAAAAGCAGGTGACTTTTCTTTTAGAGAATGGAACTTTCAATGGGGCATGAAAGCCCTTACATCAATCAGATGTCTGCTCCCTCTGGACTTCATTCATGACAGCCGCACTGACTTGTTGGAAGGTGATGCTCAGCAAACTGGGACAGAGGTTGTGTTAGAATCAGTCAATGCAAGCGATGTGGGTTCAAGGGTCTGAATGAACACTTCTCTGGGTAATGCTGTTTCAACCCATGCATGAATTCTTCATCCCCTGGACCATGCCCAAACTGGGAATACACCTCATTTGCCCAGATGGCACTTTTCTTCTATTGTAATCAGATAGAAAATACTAGATACCAAGAGACAAAGTTTGTTACTCCTGTATTCCCCCATCATAGGAAGGGTCATCTTGAAGGGATTCCCCAGGCTGCTCTTGACTCTGCCTGAGGACAGAGGTCTTGAAGACTCTTGAGACTGCAAGGAGATCCAATCAGTCCATGCTAAAGGAAATCAGTCCTGAATATTCATTGGAAGGACAGTGTTGAAGCTGAAACTCCAATACTTTGGCCACCTGATGCGAAGAGCTGACTCACTGTAAAAGACCCTGATGCTGGGAAAGATTAAAGGTGGGAGAAGGGGGCGGCAGAGGATGAGATGGTTGGATGGTATCACGGATTCTATGGACATGAGTTTGAGCAAGCTCTGAGAGTTGGTGAAGGACAGGGAACCCTGGCGTGCTGCAGTCTGTGGTGGGGTCGCAAAGAGTCAGACACGACTGAGCGACTGAACTGAACTGAGCTGAACTGAAGCTGAGACTTGGCTCTGCTTTGAATGGTTGTGAGCCCTGGGATGTGGAGGGGTAGCCCCCTCCACACCAAGGACTGTGGCCCCAAACAGGCCATGTTCCAAAGGCCAGGGCATGGAACCCTCCTTCTGTTATTCCCTGGACCCACAGGTAAACAGATGATGTTGGTTAGACTGCCTTCCCATAGGCCTTAGGTCAGTAACTACACAAATTGATCTCAGAGCACACCAGAATCTTGAGTGCCAGGAGAGCAATTCTTGGTCCTCTCTGTCGGGGAAATCCGGGCATGGCCCTGCTTTGTAATTTTCATGCGAGCACCACCTCCGAGTACCAGTGTTTCAGCTCAGCCCCTGAGCACAAAACCACCTGCTGGGGTTCCATTTTTCTCCTTTTATTCCTCCCCCATTCCACTTGCTGGAGAGCAGAAATAAAACTCTATCATGCATAAAAGATTCCTCCTTGACTGGGCCGAAATACGCCTCCTTTGTATAACAAAAGAACGGAAAAGAAAAAAAAACGCTTGTGTGTTTTGAAAGTCTGGTGGAGGAGACAGAAAGAGCTCCAGGGATAAGGGGTTCAATCCAGCCCCGCCCCCACCCGCTCCCGGAGAGCTGCCAGCTGCCAGCAAGCAGGGTTCACTGTAAATGGATGGTGACAAGAATGTGGGGGAGGTGACTGGGAAGATTAGTTCCGCTGAGACAGGCTCTAAAGGGAGCCCCCTGGAGTGCCACTGCTGTTTTCTAAGGATGGCCGCCCCGCCAGTCCATTCTAATCAAAGTGGTAGTACCAGTGTTTCAGCTCAGCCCCTGAGCACAAAACCACCTGCTGGGGTTCCATTTTTCTCCTTTTATTCCTCCCCCATTCCACTTGCTGGAGAGCAGAAATAAAACTCTATCATGCATAAAAGATTCCTCCTTGACTGGGCCGAAATACGCCTCCTTTGTATAACAAAAGAACGGAAAAGAAAAAAAAACGCTTGTGTGTTTTGAAAGTCTGGTGGAGGAGACAGAAAGAGCTCCAGGGATAAGGGGTTCAATCCAGCCCCGCCCCCACCCGCTCCCGGAGAGCTGCCAGCTGCCAGCAAGCAGGGTTCACTGTAAATGGATGGTGACAAGAATGTGGGGGAGGTGACTGGGAAGATTAGTTCCGCTGAGACAGGCTCTAAAGGGAGCCCCCTGGAGTGCCACTGCTGTTTTCTAAGGATGGCCGCCCCCGCCAGTCCATTCTAATCAAAGTGGCGGCCGTGGGTCTACTCCTGGTATGTCTGCCCGCATAAACCCCCTCACTCATCACAGCAGCGATTGGCATGCGTCTAAAGAAGGCCGGACTTCCAGGAGCCTCCATAATGCCTTCGTTTTAGAACATGATGAGGAATCATCTTCAACTGCCCAATTTCCTGGTTATTTTTTTTCTTATCAAGCCTCTTGAAAGACAGTCCTTGTATTCTTAAAGCAGAATGGTAGAAGCACACAGAATTACAGGAGAGACAGTGCCATCATTGTTGGGAGGACTTAACAGATGGAAAGAAAGGGCAGGGCATGGTCTCTGGGCCTGTTTTGCCAGGTGCCAGGGGTCAGGAGTCACTGTGGACAAAGTTCCCCAGTTGAAGAACTTTCTGTTGTGCTTGAACACCATCACACAATGGCTGGAAGCTTAACTTGTGCTGGAATAAATGGACTGTGTAGATAGGCTTGTGGAAATAAAAGCCAGCAACCAAGCGCTACCATCTTGCCCAGTTTGTCATAAGATTACATAGAAGAAGTAAATTAGAATTGAATACCCACTTTGCAGGGACATAAATCTGAAGCTGTGTATACTATAAATTAGGAAAAGAAAAAATGCTGTGATCCAAAAGCAATATTCTAACCAAGGGAGGCAAGGTTAAAAGAAGCATGCACACACAATAGCAATATATATATATACACACACACACATGTACACACTCATTTGTTGTTGGTAAGGTCCTTGGGTCTCAGTACACAAAGACTTGCTCCCTGAAGGAGAAACTGGGGCACTTTTGGTCTCCTTTACCTTTCTGAGTATCACAGAAGAGCCTACAAAGAAAACTGCAATAATCCTAGAAATTTCTAGCAATCAGGGACTGGCCAGCAACAAAGGGCATTTAGAAATGACCTCTTGCTTCTTGATATATGCTTCTGGTGTGTTCTTCCTCTTAAAGGGGAATTAGTTATCAGGTAGCATTTCAGATTTGCTTAGAATGTAAGCTTCCAGAGGCAAGGGTGGTTTCATTTTTTTCTTGCTGTAACTCTTCATTGACAGCCTTGGCTCTCTATTTTAATCAGTGATCGATGACCATGGATGAAAAGCCAGTGCAAAAATCTCCATGATTTGCCCCAAAGCGAGCCCTGCTTTGATGCAGCAGAAGTTCCTGAGAAGACTCTTAGCCAGCCAGCTCCAGAGGTGAACCCACCTCCGCTCCCTCTTATATCCTTACATCTCACAGATCATTGTACCCCTTGAGCACTGTCCCTCACCAATGGACTTACTTCAAGTCAGCTTTATTTGTTCCCAAACCTGTTTAAGCCAGTTATGCTTGGAACTATAATTCTGTCATTTTTTCCAGCTCTACTGNACCTAGGAGTGTGAGCGACCGTGACCTTGGGGCAGGTGGGGAGGCACCTGGGTGGGGGCTGCCCTCGGAGCACCTGTGCCCAGGCCCTGCCCACCAGGGGCGTGCACACGAGGGCGTGAGTGTGTCTGTATGAACTTGTGGGCGAGACAAGGCCCCTCATCCTCCCAGCTCCTTGCGGGGGGCCCTCAAAGGCCCCTCTCTGCCCCCAGAAGGCCCGGAGGGCCGGACACAGAGGCCCCAGGCTGGGGAAGGGGAGCTGGGCCTCCTGCCCCTGAGCGTGCGGGGACAGGGACACCGCAGGCAGAGACCTGCCAGCCGGGACACCAACCCCAATCTGAGCACCTGGGCACTGCCCCTCCTGAGTCTCCTCCTGGCGCACCCCCCGGATCTGCCTGCTGGGGGGGTGCAGTGTGCGCCCAGGGCTAGGGTGGGACAGGCCCCAGGAGAGGGTAACAGGCACCCAGAGAGACGCCTGCTGTGCCTGGCCTTGGCCTCCAGGCGTGTCCACCCGCAGGAGAACTCCGGGTGGGGCTGCTTTAAAGTGGAAGGGGAGCTGGGCCTCCTGCCCCTGAGCGTGCGGGGACAGGGACACCGCAGGCAGAGACCTGCCAGCCGGGACACCAACCCCAATCTGAGCACCTGGGCACTGCCCCTCCTGAGTCTCCTCCTGGCGCACCCCCCGGATCTGCCTGCTGGGGGGGTGCAGTGTGCGCCCAGGGCTAGGGTGGGACAGGCCCCAGGAGAGGGTAACAGGCACCCAGAGAGACGCCTGCTGTGCCTGGCCTTGGCCTCCAGGCGTGTCCACCCGCAGGAGAACTCCGGGTGGGGCTGCTTTAAAGCTCCTCTGAAGGCAGCCCCTCCAGCATCCCTGGGTGGTGGAGCCTGGTCCCATAGACATGTCCACCGAGCAGGGTGTCGCAGAAACCAGGCGGGTTCTGGGACAGAAGCCCTCCTTGATGACCCGGACCGACCCTATAATAGACCCCAGGGGCACAGCGTGTGATGGCCTCCTGTGGTCACGGTTTGATGTCCCTCTGTGCATCTGACTCTCCAACAGCTCAGGCTGTCCAGGCACAAGCCTGCTCTGCCCACCGCTGTGTCCCAGACCCCGAACGGCAGCGGCCACAGAGGAGGCGGTGAAGACCTGCCTGCTGGGGGCAGGGGGCGGGCCCTGAGTGGATGGACGGATGGAGGGAGGCGGGGTCAGCAGAGGGCTCAAGGTGTGCAGGTGGGTGGCTGGTGGGAGGACAAGTGGAGAAGGTGGGCATGAGAGTGGCTGTGCTTCTGACCGAGGGCTTGTGGTTGTGGGGTGCCTCCTTCCTGAGTGAGTGAGGATGGGCCTCTCCTCTGTGGACTGGCTACTGGGTGGTGGTTCACAGGGTGGACCCTCCACCGTGGTCTCTCTCTGTCCCGCCATATTCCTTCCTCTGCCCTTCCCCTGCTGATCCATGGTGTTCTCCGTGAACAGGGGCCATCCTCAGAGGCAGGTCTAAGCCCTCGCCGGCCTGGGGCGCATGCCAGGCAGGGAACAGCAGTTGGGTGGGGTCCAGACCCTGGGCGCAGGCGAGAGGAGGGGCCCCGCTCGGCCCTCAGCCGCCTTCTTAACCCTGCACAGCCCTGCAAGGGGCGGGGGTGCTGCTTGGTGCCTCTGCACAGATGGGGAAACTGAGGTTCAAGGATGCTGCCCGACCCCTTGGCAGAGTCACCAGACCTCTGGCCACCCGCACGCCCCTCCTGTCTGGTCAGTGGAGTGGGCCTGAGTTTCACTGTCAGCTGGGCTGGAAGCACTGCGAGGGTTGGGGGTGGATAGGTTCTCTGGTCCTGAGGGGACTGAGCCGGGGTTGGGCAGAGACAGACGCTGGAAGGACATGGTCTGGCTTGCGGCTGCCCTGCTTATCTCTGTGGGAAGAAAGAAAAAAATAAGTCACTTCAGTCGTGTCCGACTCTGTGCAGCCCCATAGACGGCAGCCCACCAGGCTCTGCCGCCCTTGGGATTCTCCAGGCAAAAACACTGGAGTGGGTTGCCATTTCCTTCTCCAGTGTATGAAAGTGAAAAGTGAAAGTAAAGTTGCTCAGTTGTGTCTGACTCTTTGCGACCCTATGGACTGCAGCCCACCAGGCTCCTCCATCCATGGGATTTTCCAGGCAAGAGTACTGGAGTGGGTGCCGTGACATTCTCCGATATTTAAAGTCTGCTGCTGCTGCTGCTGCTAAGTCATTTCAGTCGTGTCCGACTCTGCGACTCCAGAGACGGCAGCCCACCTGGCTCCCTCGTCTCTGGGATTCTCTAGGCAAGAACACTGGAGTGGGTTGCCATTTCCTTCTCTGTGGGAAGACAGAAGGACCTGTTTAACCGTCTGAAGAGCAGTTTCTGACTCTGAGGGGCCAGGCCCCGCCCACCAGTGGCCGGCAGCGCGCGGGGAGCCCGCGGGGAGTCCCGCAGCCCCGCCCTCCGGCCTGCCCTTCCCCGCCCCGCCCCCAGTCTGGCCCTGCCCACCATGCCCTGCAGGGTGTCCCTCCAGCCCCGCCCTCCCTGGCCCCGTCCTCCAGGCTGGGTCTCTGCCTGTCCCCATGGGAGGGTGTGGGGAATGGCCCTGCTTGGCAGGCCCAGATGGCTTGCTTTTGGCCAAAGTCAACGCGTAGCTGTGCGGGGTCACTGCAGCCGCCCAACCCCTACCCGCGCTGGCCCGAGTGTTCCCACGGCTGTCCTGCTGGCCGTCTGTCCAGGTCACGGCCTCGGCCCATGCCCCCTGCCGCCTCTCTCTCGGGCTGGCTGGACGTCCTTCCTTACACTCTGAGTGGCTCGGTTATCAGACTGTCCCCAGGACGGTTAGTGTCACCTGGAACCCCACCTCTGCCCTCTGATAAGCAGAAACCCTGTAAAGTCGAAAGCGGGGGCCTGGGACCAGGGACACGAGTGGGTCCAGCCAGTCCCTGGATGCAGACTCACTGGCACCTGAGCCTTTAGAGGCATGAAGACGTCAGAAGACCCCAGCTCCCTGTGGGGCTCAGCCCCTAGGTTCTCTCAACCAAGCCCCCCTGCAGGCAGGGCAGTGTGGCGACCGCGTGCCAGCAGGGCCAGACATGGGCGAGGGCCCAGACCAGGACACCATCCCAGTCGTGGGTTTCTAATCCTGCTGGCTGGATGGACACACAGGCCCAGCTGAGCTGTGGCCGTGACGCTGGTGGGGATGTTGAGTCCAGGAACCCGAGAGTCAGCGCAGTTTTGTTTCCTCCCAGGTCTCTGGGGCCCTTGAGGGCGGTGACATGACTGGGAGGGTGGAGCTGCTTCTGGGTATGGGTGGCCGCAGTGACTGCCCTGGTGCAGGAGACATCACCCCGGCCCCTGGGGGACAGTTTCAGGGAGAGCAGCCCCCACCAGGGGGAGAGGGCCCTTGAGGTATCAGGACCCTTTGAGGCCCCACGTGGGCGACTGGGCTTACTGGGGTCTGACCACGTGAGGGGGGACAGGGCAGGGCAGCTAGAGGAACAGCTGAATGACCATGGGGCTGGGGAGAGGGCACAGAGCTTCTGCCACTGCAGGGCCGGTGGGTGTGGAGAGGGCGGGACCACGGGTGGCTGACCCCCATCCCCTTCCCTGGTGAGGAACCACAGTTCCCAGCTGTGGTGGGGGAGGGCTGGGGCGATGCTGAAACACGGCCTCCACCTCCTCGGCCTTGCCCAGGCCTCCGGCACACGCGTCACACGCACACCACACACACACACACACACACAGCGCATGCAGGCACACATGCCCCCCTGCACACGGCTCTTGTTCCTGGTAACTTGGGGGCACCAGCTGTGAGGTCTGAGGCCCGCGGCAGCCCCACATAGGGCCAGCCCAGCACCCGCCACCCAGGAAGGGACACACAAGATCCCAGCCTTGGAAATGCTGGAGGAGGTCGGGGGAGGAGGTACCCGCTGCTGAGCAGGAGGGCGAGGCTCTCACGCCTCCTGCCCCGGGTGTGCGCTCTGCCCTCCACGCCCACACGTTTCCCGGGACGCAGCCTAGAGAGAGCGTCAGGTGGTTGGACCACCGGGCTGCACACCCGCCGGTGTCCGGCGAGAGCCCAGGTGGGCCTTCGGATTCGGTGGTGGGTGTGGAGAGCAGCTCGGCTTTGCGGCCCAGGACACACCTCGTGAGGACGATCCCGCGCTCGTGAAAGCTGCCAACCTGGACGGCCCTCCCTGTCCGCGTTCGGGGCCAGGTCCAGTCTCAGCAGGAGAGCCCCAGGGGCCGTGAACCTGCCCCGCAACGTTCAGCCACAAAAGGGAAGAAGAGTCGCACCAGCGTGACACGCGCCGCACCAGCGTGAACCCTGAGGACACTGAGTAAAAAGGCCAGACGCCAAAGGACACAGAGCGTGTGGTTCCGTTTACACGAAGCGCCCAGAACAAGCGGATCCACCGACGGACGGTGGAGCGGCGGTTGCCGAGGGCGGGGGGCGGAGGGGTTAGGAAACCCGAGTAGCTTCAGAGTGGGGGCTGGAATCCAGAAAGACCAAGGCGTGGCTCGGGGCGGGGGAGCTCCTGGCCGCACCCGGACCTCCTGGGAGCGCAGCACTGACCGCCAATCATTTAATCACGTGCATGACACAGCCTCCCCAGGCCCCCCCCCCGCGAGGTCCGGAGAGGTC